>QFFD01002061.1:0-10201 GCA_003314615.1 Pholiota microspora
GAGACCTTGGAAAAGGGCCTCGAGAGCGTCATAGGATTCCTCAGAATGGTCATCTTCTTCATCGCTCAGATCATCATCCGAGCCAGCATCGTGTTCATAGGGATCCCGGTTCTGCTGCTGATTTTCGGGATCGAATTCTGCGATAGAGCGACGCTTTCTGGGGCTGTCTTCTGAAATTTCTTTCGCCACCAGGCGTTGCACGTCCTTTTCAGCCTCATGGATGCGCCGCGAGAGTTCGGACGTCTATTGGAGCAAATGGGGTTTCTACTGCTCGGTCAATTGATAAGGCGTATAAGGAAATAAGCTTACCTTTGCCTTCTGAAAGTCGTGGATCTTATCCAGTTCTACTGTGAGCATGACCGTAAACTCTTGTTCGTCTTTCTCTGTCCATCCTGTGGGGGATGTCGTACGAGCCTAAAGAACATATTGTTGAGATCCGGTAACCCGTTGCTATCGATTTTCTGCACCTACCTTGAGCTCGCGCTTCAACAGGTTGTAGTCGAGATAGAACGGGCGCCATTCGGCATACAAGTCGGTCTACGGACAATGAGATGAGATAAAACCCCAACAAAAATAAGCTAAACATACGGTGATTTTCGTCCCGAACTTCATGTTTGCGAGAAGGGGGCGGAAATGAACGGGATATATTGAAAGCTGGAGGACGAACGTTGGACGAACGTGCGCTGCCAGAAATCAGGGTGGATCGAACGGAATTATATCTGCCAAGACAAGGGCAATTAATTAAACGAGCAATTCACTAAACCACCCCCGTGGGAAGGAACACTCGATGTACAAGTATTTACTCTACAGACTACAAGTGCAACTTTACTATGGTTTGCAACATATTGCTATTGTGTCTGGAAAACAAAAAATATTCAGTGACTATATATTCACCCAATACTGACTAAAACTTTATTTCTATGTACCTGCTCTTTTGGCAAATGTATGCAATGGTAACGGTAAAGAATCTGAACATAAGGTTTGCTTCAAACACTCCAAACCTTTTGGGGTAAGTAATATGAACATACCTTTGAAATTCAAATATGAAGATTAAAAAACAAAAACGTTGAAGGCAATAAGAAATTGATGAATTACTGCAAAGAGGCAAAACTTTGGTATGAAGGACTTTCTATTTTTGAGTCAATATTTTTTTGAATCAACAATTTTGATTGGAAAATTAGCAACCAGAGACATATACAAATAATTGGTAAGAAATATAATAAATATGAGCTGCTTAAATATGAATAATCACTCAAGATAGTTTTCTTTTATTATACTTATACTTTCCAGGGATTTTGATATACCTTTCAATATTTTTGTTTTCTATTAAAAGTCCCACCTGTCAATTTAAACGTCGTTCATGACATCACGTGCACGTGTTTGCAGAGATGTATTGCGGCCCGGGCCCCAGTCACCTTGAATTTACACCATGGTGAACTACGCTGCAGCCTCCTCTTCCACCCAGAGACCGCGTCTCAATGGCCACAAATCGTCTGCGAACGGTGTCACACGCACAAAGATACTGCTCCTGGGCCTCCGAAGGTCTATCCTTTCTGTTTTTACTCTTACATAGACACTGACAATCTAGATAGAGCGGGCAAAACGTCAATACAGCAGGTTCTCTTCAACAATCTTCCCCCGAACCAGACTTTCTATCTCGAAACTACATTGAGAATTGTCAAGCATGCGATAGAGTCCGTGCTACGTGTCTGATGCTCTCATCTCTCTCTGACGAGGTGGTATCTACAGTACAGTCATTCCGCTCGAAATCTGGGACTGTCCTGCAAACACCACGGTCGAGACACTCGGAGTGCCGCTGTCCCAGTTCTCCACCATTATTTTTGTCATTGATATCCGCGTACGTTATATCTTGCTATTTCTGTCATCGTTATCAATCAATGTATACAGGACTTGTACAATCAACCCATATCGAAGCTGGTGGAGTTCATTGTTGCTTCGTATGTGGATAATCCCGATATCATTCTTGAGGTGTTCGTACACAAAGCAGAGAAGTTACAGGAGGATGACAAAATCGGTGGGTTGCTAATCGTTATCAATTTGGACGCGTTTTCATAAGCGTGGGCAGAGAACTTCAGGCAGATCCATGAACGCGTGTCAGATCGCCTCCTAGACATGTCACCCGACTATGAGCAGATGCAACTTAACTTTCATCTTACATCAGTTTACGATCACTCTCTTCATGAAGCCTTTTCGAGGGTGCTGCACAAGCTTACCCAGTCTTTGCCGTTTCTTGAAGAGCTGTTGAACGTGTTTTGTGCTGTGAGCCTGCGTTTACCCCTGGGCGCTTATGATCATAATCTGATGTCAAGTAGAACTCTCAATCACCCAAAGCCTTTCTTTTCGATGTCAATTCACGCCTTTATGTCGCTACCGATGCCTCCCCTGTCGATTCCGCAACCCACAACCTGTGTTGCGACTACTTGATGATGCTCAATCAATTTACACCGTTATACCGGTCAGTATTTTCAATGTCTCTATCATCAACAATTGCTCAAATCCCAACTTCAGGTCGATAGTATCAAGTCCTGAACGTCAACGGCAACTCACAGGTCTAGACGTACCCACCGCAGCGCCTTCTTCAACACTTTCACCGCGGACTGCTTCCACCTCATCTTCACCCCTAAATTCCGCATCACAAACGCGCAACCCCACGCCAAAGCCCTCACTCTCACGGAACCCATCCTCGACCCTCCTCGCGCCTACGACATCACCCTCATCACCCGCACCCTCAGGCACGAACTGTGGCGGGTCCTCAGCGTCAATACACACGCGCGATCAGTCGTCCGCGCCGACCCTCGCCTCGCCCACATCGACATCACCATCCGCGTTTATGCCTAAGATGCAGCAGTTCAAGGACAAATTTTACCCGTACGCCTCGGCGACGATGTCGCTGCCGACGTCGTCATCAGGTGGGGGTACGACTACTATCACGTATCATATGATCACCAAGAACTTGGCCCTCATGGCTCTGATCCCGACGGCGGTGTTCGAGGAACGTCGGGGACTCGTCGAGTATAACGTAGTGTTTTTCCGGGAAGGTGTGCAAGAGATATGCGATCTGGAAGACGAGGCGAGGGTAAGAGGATGATATCAGAGAGAGTTGGTGGATGAGTTGCATGGAATATATATATTAGAACAGATGAGTTCCGCTTTTTCTTCATTAGATTATCCCTTGCTCTGTTCTTTGCTTTTGCAGTACTCCACTATATGCATTCAACACGTTATTTGAGTGGTTCACTTGGTGAATTCGGGTCCTGTAGCTCAGTGACAATGACCAGAATAACGTATTGCAATCGAGGTGGAACAACATCACTTACAAGACTGATTGTACTTGTCCCACATTGAAAGCAAGTTTGAAATCCTTTCACTTCCAACGGACTGCACATCTATTGGACAACGAAGCATACTTGGTATCATGCAGATTTCGTGTTTATGCGGCAATGATGATCGGAGCAGGTCGTCATGATCACATTTTTGGAGCAATTGCTAACTTCCAGCAGATACGCAACGTGCCGCGACCTCAGCTATTCAATTCCATCCACCAGCTCATGATCATTGGCTTTCGAAGCTACTTACAGCGCACATCTTTATCATAAGTCAAAAATGAGAACAGATGGTGTTCAATGATATCTGATAACTCATTCCAGGAGCTATTTCTCTTAATTCACTTCCCCGCAGATCATGTGGGCTCCATCTTCCAGTACTATCTTGTCGTACAGAAGACATGGTTATTGGTCCACCGTTGATCCCATAATATCTAGACCCGACTCGCCCGACCCAATACAACTTCAGTAGCTCCAATATATGGCACTAATTCTACCGACGGATGTGCGTCATTTTTACTTCCTACTCTGCTCAAAGCTTAATTCTCAAGGCTGTCCAGTACTGGCCAATGAAGAACCATGCGTGACAGCTCACTACCATCATTTGTTTCGGTCAAGGTTCGAATGACAGGCACATCAAGTTGACGTTGATTTGGGGCGCCTATATAAATCCCTTGACCCCCTTCCGCGGTTTTTCAGCGGCAGAGCCCTTCCTTTTCGTTCACCTCCACTTTCGTTCAACCTCTCAGGCAAACAGCCGTCGAAATTTTCGTTCTTTTATTGTCTTGTCAAATCACCTTTGGTAAATCCCATCAACCACAATGCTGGCGTCGACTTTCTTACCATCACCTGTTCTCTACATGACCACTCTCTCCGCCCTCATCTGTCTCCCCATCTTCGCTCTGTCAATGGTCAACTTTGGTCTCCTTTCAATTTGGTTGAATGCCGCCATCTCAGTCATTATCATCGTTCACCATATCACCTTCTGCGCTGTTACTTGGACTTCCCGCAAACGCGTCCAATTGAACAAAGTCATCATTGATGATGAGGAATCAAAGCCTTTCCATGAAACAGATATCCAGCCCCCTACAGCCTACAGCATGACGAACATCGCCGCGTTGGTCTTCCTAATCGTTCTCAATGCCATCGCGTTTAGCATCATGGTGGACATCACCACTCGCGGAGCGATGCAGAGCACTTTGCCACAAGAGCGCGTGGGGTCTCACAAGTGGAACATAAAAATCCAGATTGGACAATCCTGCGTCCTTGGAGTTGAACTCCTTGTGCTGAGTGCGCTTCTCACAACTTGTGCATTGGGTCGTAATCGCTTGGTGGAGGAGATAAAGGCAAGGAAGGATGAATTGGAATATTGACCTGGAATTTTTTCGGTAAGCTCTTCGTACGAATTGTTTATTCCAAATCGCATCGAATACTCAGCGCAAGTCTTTTTAGATTCTATCTTCAGTAATTTGGTCTATGCTGACCTACTCCCATGGATCGACTGTCAAGGCGTTGACATTCCAGTTGATGGTCGAGGAAAGCGACAAGTAACAGACAATATCTGCCATACTGGTCTATCACATCCTGGTCAAGGCAAACTTCCAGTCCGACAGCCATTCTGCAATGTTGTGCTCTTCGCAAACCTTGATGGTCTATCGCTTGTTCCCAATTTGAGATTGGATTTTGAATTACAATAATCATGAGTTGATCTCTCGAGTCGCTATCGTGGTCCTGTGGATCAATGTCCGTAGCTAGCTTGTATTTTTCTTATATCAAAGTATACCCTTCTTTCGCCGCTGAATTGACATCGAAGAATTTCTGGTATACTCAGGCTGAATATTGTGGATTTGTGTGATCAATAGACGTCATACTCATATTCGCACGCCTTATCGTTTTGTCATGTCTACTACCATGCTTTCTGATGTTTATCATTATGTCTTGAGGCCTCAACTTCCATCTGCGGCGAAGAAACTGCCTGTGAACCAATTCTGAACGAGATGCGATGTGCACAGAAGACTGCGGAGGCTGCGCGCTATCTTCGAACATCTTTTAAATGAGGGGACACACTGGATTTGAGTAACTCTTGTCGCAAATTCGCACCTTTACAGTTGTCTTTGATATGGTCGTCGACAATAGCCTTCCAAAGGATGAGCACTATCGTCTGCCTGCCAACGTCGAACCCACCCAATATGATCTCGCCATAAGGACTGACCTCAAGACACTGACGTTCTATGGGCGTGTAAACATCAGGTACGATGCCAGTTTTTACTTCTAAGCGCCTTATTCATTTCGACCACTAGTCTCAATGTCGTTGCTAATACCTTCAAGATCGTGTTGCATGCAACTGAGTTAGATTTACAACACGCGTAAAACATCTGTCTTTCGTATGTATCCAAGTTTGTGGATGCTGAATCTGTTTTCTACACAGTACTGTATATTCAGCTGCCTTGAACAGACGACAACCAGCTATTTTCGAGTCTTACGATGAAGGGCAGCAACGTGTAACATATGGGCTCAACGAAATGCTTCCTGCAGGATCTAAAGCTGAACTTGAGATCATTTTCCGTGCGACGCTATCAAAAACGACCAGAGGATACCACAAATTTCTATGGGAACATGATAACAGTAGTGAATATTATGCCCTTACCCAGCTCTGTGTAAGTTTCATCGCCCGACCATATAGTAGTTGTGCTGACTGAATCTTTTTTCCTTCCCAGCCCATCGACGCCAGACGCGTCTTCCCTTGCTGGGACGAACCCGCTCTCAAAGCGAAGTTCTATATAACCTTGGTGTCCCGGGCAGACACTGTCAACATAAGCAACATGCCTGTCAGCTCGGAGAAAATTATTCATGCTGATGATGCATCAATTTTGTCCGAACTAACAGAATTGTTTGACACGAAGATGGTAGCCGAAGACATCAGTGAGCAGTGGAAAATCACAAAATTTGAGGTTACGCCTCCGATGTCAACTTACGGAGTGGCATTCGCCAACGGACATTTTGAATTCATAGAGACGTCCGTGGTGCTACCTTTGAATGGGACGACGATACCTATTCGTGTATACAGTGAGTTATTCTTGCCTAAGAAACAGCAATCCGTACACTTCTGATAATTCCGCCACCTTTAGCGACCTCGGATCTCATATCTCAGGCTTGCTATACTCTCGATGTAACGGCCGCTGTTTTACCTCTATACGAAAAACTCTTGGGCATCGAATACCCTCTTCCAAAGTTAGACACCTTGATTGTACGTTTTCGTGCTTGCAGGTTTCTTCAAGCTGTTGGATGAACATTCTCTAGGCACATAACTTTGAGGGCGCGATGGAAAATTGGGGTTTAATAATGGCCACTGCCAGTGTTTATCTTCTCGATCCTAAGAGAGCGGACGAATTCGGAAAGAGGATGCTTGCCTCCACCCAAATTCACGAGATCTCGCATATGTGGTACGATCTACTGGGTTGCGTAGGGAGGTATCAAGCTTAATGGTATGCGTGTGCAGGTTCGGTAATATCACCACTATGGAATGGTGGGACTACATTTATCTTAATGAAGGTGTGTGTGTGACTTTGTCTCGCACCCTTGTCTGTACCTGAAAATTTGTAGGATTTGCAACGCTGGTAAGCACTCTACGATGGAGCCTTGGTCTTGTCAAATGTGAAGGCCTCACATATGCAGATGGGCGACCTCTTGATGATGGACAAGTTAGTTGTAAATTCGCTTCTTCGATGCGATGAAGTCTAATCGAATCACTTCAGGGTCCATCCAGAATGGAAACCGAAGTCCGAATTCCTTACTGCCCATCTCGAGAAATCTATGGCGTTGGATGCCAGAATTTCCTCTCATCCAGTCGAAGTTAAAACCCCGGATGCAAACAATGTCAATCAGGCTCGTATACACTCTTACTCATTGAAAGATCATGACTTTTACTTGACCTGTGCTAGGTATTTGACGGACTGTCGTACTCGAAAGCGGCGTCCGGTAAGTCTGGTCAATTCCTAGCGTGAAAACAATAAATCCGCTGAACCATACTGTAAACAAGTCCTGCGCATGCTTTGTGCCCAAGTCGGGGAAGATAAATTTCTTCAAGGTGTTTCTCTGTGCTTGAAAAAGCATCTGTATGCCAACATTGTCACAGCCGACCTTTGGGAGGGGATCAGTGTTGCAGTTGGATTTGACGTTGAGAAGATCATGGAAAACTGGATAACAAAAGTCGGCTATCCTGTTCTTACCGTATCCGAGATTGCGGAGGGCATTCACATTCGTCAAGATCGGTTTACGGAGACTGGAATTGCTGGGCCTGACGAGAATGAAACAATATGGTGGGTGGTGCAATTGATTTGCATAGAGGAGCCTTTAAACAATACCGTATAGGACTGTGCCGCTCACACTACTCTCGACAAAAGATGGACAAGTTTCGATACATAACGACCTCATTCTGATCGAACGGGAGGGTGATTTCAAACTGGACACGACACAAAGCTTCAAACTCAACGCGGAGTCAACTGGTTTTTGTACGCATTCGCTTTCATTGCCCATCTGAAAGCAATTGACAATGAGGTGAATTTTAGATCGCGTATTATATACGCCGGAACGCCTGAAAAAAATAGCAGTTGAGGCAGCTAAAGAAACTTCGAAATTTTCTTTGAACGACAAAATCGGCCTACTCCAAGACGCGTTTGCGCTGTCGAAGGCTGGTCTTGCTAGCTTGAGTAGCTGCTTGACGCTTGTCCACCATTGGAAGGGCGAAAAACAATGTATGCTCTTCAATTTGTGATCGCCTCAAACCAGGCATTCTGATTTTTTTTGGTTACATAGATCTTGTGTGGAGAGCTATTGCCAATGGCCTTGAAGAGCTATCTTCCATATGGTGGGAGAATCAAGGAGTGACTAATAAATTGGACCTTTTTCGCCAAGTAAGATGTTATATTCTGACATACACTACGTATGCGCTGCTCATATTTTCACAACAGAGTTTATTTGGGCCAATAGTTGACCAGCTGGGATACGAGAAAGGTCGAGAAGAGCTAATTGATGTCGGGTTACTGAGAACGTTGGCGGTCGAGCAAGCATTGAATGCAGGGCATAGCGAGTGGGTCTCAGACATACTCCCAACGATCCTCTGAATTAATCGTTTCCATCCTTCCAGGGTTATTCAAGAGTTGCGCAGGCGTTTTACACATTATTTGGATTCCGGAGATGATTCCAAGATCCCAGTGGACCTGCAAAGTGCTATATTCATTGCCGTTTGTCTCAAATTTTCAATAGGAAAAGCCTATATTCAACACTGTTCTATAGGGGGTCAAATATGGAGGACGCAGAGAATATGACGCAGTCGCCAAGATGCTCGACAAACCAAAGACGGCATTGGAGAGGAAATCTGCACTGTGCGTCTGTATTCATCTGCGTTGTATCTTGTACTAGTCGTTTAATTGAAGGACAAATACAGCGGCGCGATAGCATCTCCGCAAGATCCAGTGCTTTTAGAAGAAACTAACAGATACATGACTGAGAAGGCGCTGGAGCATGACCTGCTGAAGATCTTCCGCTCGTTGGCTATGAATTTCAAAGCGCGGAGATTGTTAACGCGATACTTCGAGGATAACTACGAAGTGGTGAGTCCTACATTTCCTTCTTTTAAAAAGTAAAGGTCTTTTTGTTTATGTTCTAACTGCTTTTTTGTGACTGCACCAGCTTTTCAAGCGCATGGCAAATAACATGACATTTGTCTATCTCGTCAAGGTGACTCAAAACATTAAGCAGAACGGGACACAGTAGCGCTGACACTGAATGCATCTAGTACTGCCTCGAGTTCTATTCGAGCCAGAAAGACTATACCAAAATCGAGGAGTTCTTCAAGGTAAGCGTTGAAAAATCTCGATGTGGTGTACATGACTATAAAATGTGCTTGACACATAGGAAAAAGACACCGCGAAATATGACCGCTCTCTTGCGCAAGCTCTGGATAGTATCCATGCCAGAACGTTGTATGTCGAGGTAAGAGTCCACAGTACATATTGCCCCGAAACCTTGATTGTCATCTTCCACACTACAACAGCGCTCGACAGAGGATCTCCTCACCTGGTTGGATCAGAGTCAACAGTAGATCCCAGACTAAATACTAAATACTGATAGCACGAGCGGAATGAATGCAAGAAATATCGTCTATTATGTATGATCAAGCCCCAAATAGATCGGGTAGTTATAATGTTATATAGTCATAAGAACGCTCTCGACGTCTTTTAAAGTGAGGGGGGTATTAAATACGAGCAAGGAACAGGCAAATGCTCGACGGATCTCTCAGTCGAACTTCCTCCTGCGGTATGAGATAGACCGGGGCTCTTTGGGCATCGTGATCATCGTCTGCATGGGAAGGGATATCAGTAACCCGCGTTGGAAAAATGCAGGGATGGGGAGGGAGACGTACGTGGTAGTTGTTTGCAGGGACCTTCTCGATGCGGATCTCCATCATACGGATGATAGTTGAGATGAGGGTGCCCAGCTGGAGGTACGCAAACTGTTCACCGATACACCTATGCTTACCCGCACCGAACGGCTGATACGGACTCTCAGTGCCCTTGCTAACCGCGCCGAACCCATAGTCGATTTTCTCCCCATTCTCATCCGCGTACATCTTATAGGCCTGCGCGGCGACGCCCTCGGCGTCGTTCCAGCGGTACGGGTCCCATTTTTGGCCGTCCTTCCACACCGTGGGGTCGACCTGGCTGACGGCGGGCGAGGCCATGACGAAGTTGCCCTTGGGGACGACGTAGATACCATCCTTGGAGGGTGCGGACAGTGTGGCGGGGACGGGGACGTCGTCGCGCACGTAGCGCATGATGCTGTGGATGGGCGGGTGC
>QFFD01002062.1:0-17094 GCA_003314615.1 Pholiota microspora
TTGTGTTATGTTTTTTGTGAAGATTGATTAACGACGAGCTCATAGTGGCGGATTTCCTGGTGAAAGTGTGAGTCCATGCACCCCCCACCATCCTCTCCTGCCCGAAATTGACGAAAAATAACAGTGGAGTTGGCTTTGGCGCCGGCGTTGTTGCATCAGTTATCCTGTTCCGTCGTCAGTACTATCCCTCGCCTTCTGCCGTCTGAACACTGGAAATTTTGATGTCATTACAGGACGAACATGGCCCATCGCACTATCTACAGGCTTTGGCGCCGGAGCAGCATGGGCTGACTGCGACCGCTCATTCAACCCCGCCCGCATTCCCGGCACACGCATCATCTCCGCATCAGAAATCCCTCCCAGCAAATGAGCGGCACACGTCGGTATTTCAAGCTTCAGGGCGTCATTCCGGGGAGGCAGAGAGTCAGAGTCGAGCGCATTTATAGCAGTCTACATGTGACAATAGATGAGTTGCATGTATCACTATCCTACACCGCAGCGGTTTCCATTGCCTTGCCTATTGCGAAGTTCGAACCACTACTTCATTCCGCGTTTTTATTTATGTCCTTTTCCTCCCGGTCAATAAGCCTAATGCCGCTGTTTTGCCTGTCCAAAGTGCCTGGCAGTGTTCTTTGCTCTTCTCCGAGATATAGACGTTTGTACAAGACCACTTGAATATATAGACCACGTGTGAACTGCCTGCGAAGGTGAAAAATATGCACTACTCACGCGAGGAAGCGACTAGAATCGGCAGAGATACGATGATTAGGCGTATTCGGCGAGCCTCGATGGATAGTTGTGGTTTCGCCATCGTGCACGTTGGACTATGATGGTGGTTGTGGAATGATGAGCTGAGCAAGAGTCGAACGCGTCGTGTCGTGGGTCCATGACATAAAATCTCAAGGTTAGCTTGACACCCAACACTCGTTCGTCGAGCTATGTGATAGTGAATTCCTAGAAGATAAATCTCGATCTAAAATACACATGCAGAGTTCACAACAATTAAGAAAAAAGAATTACACATCGCAAACAAGCGAACAAAATAAACGACGAAGCCGCAGCTCGAAACCGAAGCCACCAACTATTATCAAGGCGCCGTAGCCGTAGCCTCATCCTGCAGCGCCACCACAAACTTCATCGGCACATTCGATATATCCGCCGGATTCGCCTTGCTCGACACAACCACCGGCAAATCCTCATCATCCTCCGGCTTCTCCCGCACCACCAGCGCCCGCCCCTTCTTGTTCCCCGCGAGCACCAGCACCTCCTCGCCGCTGTACATCGGCTTCTGGGGCACGAGGTACGCGATAGCGACGGTTTTCTCTTCGCCCGTGTCGAGTTTGATGCGTGCGGTTTGTTCGTATGCGTCGGCGATTTCGTGCGCGGCGAGCAGACGGCCGGTTCTGCCCTCGAGTTCGCCTCCCAGGTATTGGTTGACTCGGGTGCCTTGGATGATGATCTTGATTCGGGAGATGTAGTTGACGAACGTGGGATCGTAGATCCAGTTTTTGTCGAGGTCTAGAAGATAGTTTTAAGCATAGCACGTAGAGAGAGGAAGGAGAATCTCATACCTTCTTCATCAACACGGCGTTGACCATAAGTTTCGCCGCCAAAGACACCAGGAGTAGCGATATCTATGCCTGTTGCATGACTCCATACACCAGCGGGTGTACGCCCGTTTGCGGCAGGTGTCTGTGCAGAATATGCAGGCGTCTGGCCAATGCCACCAGGAGTAGCAGCAGCAGCGGGTGTAGGAGCACTCTGCCCAAACAGAGTAAATTGTATGACAGGAAGGAAACAACGATGCTTAGACTCACCCAGCTGCCTTGATCCCAAGAAGTTGTTGCAGGGTCCGGCTGTGCATTCCACCCATTCGTAGTTTGCTTCGCAGGGCTAGCCCACCCATCTGTCGGTGCAGACCATGACGGAGCAGCATTCCGACCAGGCGTTGCACCTCCATACGTGGGCACCGCAGGCCTCCCCGGAGTCGCACCTCCCCAACCCGTACCGACCCCCGCACCAGCATTGGCACCCGTAGCATAAGGGTTCGGCGTCCTCGAGCTAACGTTCCACGCAGGCGTCCTCCCTCCGTCGGCGGCAGCATATGGGTTCGGCGTGCGCGACGACGCATTCCATGCTGGTGTCCTTGAATCTGCGTAGGGGTTGGGCGTCCGTGATGCTGCGTTCCATGCTGGGGTCCGCGAGTCTCCTGCGTATGGATTTGGTGTGCGGCTTGAGTTGTATGGTGTGCGCCCTCCGTTGGCTTGGCCGCCGAAGCCTGCACCACCTGAGTGATATGGATTGGCATTTCCATCTCTTCGTGGAGGTCCCATGTTGCCGGCACCGCTTGGTCTATCCAATGGTTCAAGTTTTCCATCTTGTCTAAGAAGCAAAAAGATTGAACAAAAGTATTCGATGTAAATAAGGTGTGAAAACTCACAGCCGCCTGTAAATCTTTTCCTTGTCGATCATAATGATCTTGTTCGCAGTTCTCAACTCTACACGCGCAATGGGGCCGTTTGTATCCTTGATAGTACCAACATATCCCTTGTGAGGACCCTTTACCACCGTAACAGTGGTACCAATATGACGATCTCTGGGACCTCTGCCCATGTTTCCAGATCCAACCATACCACCAGTAGGAGCGACCAACGCGGGATTCATCTTTGACAAATCGGTCCCAAGCTTGATGACGCTACTTTTGGGTGCAAGAGACGCTAGAGAACGCGTGCGCGTCACAAAAACTCCGCTATTCTCAGTGATGTCGCGGTTGTGCAGGAACGCAAAGAAAGACTGGTGTGTATGCAACACACGGCCTTTTCGTCCCTTGGCAAGAACATCAGAATGCATTCATATTTTTATATCTGTCAACGAAAATATGCTCACTTCTCCGTCCACTTCTTTAACGTTATCGTTGACCCGAAGTTCATGGCCCTCAGAATCAGTAGCGATTGATTTACTCGAATCGCGCCGCATCGAAATTTGATGAGGTTGCACAAGGCGCACTTGTCCGTTTTGGTCGAGCACACGGAATGAGTCGCGTTCAGTTTTGAAGATGACACCAACGGTCTGAGCACTAAAAAGAAATCAGATACAAAAGTCGACAAAAGAAAAAGAAGTCACATACTCAAGCTGGACCAGATCGTATAATTCATAATTTCCGATAATATTAGAGCCAGAACCGACTTCGGCTGCCTCGCGCAAATCCTTCGAGAAAACGGAGATCTGAAAAATGAGACTCGGATTAGCTACCGTACGTCCCGTCGATGCGATGAGAAAATTTACCTCCTGCATAGTCATGTCGGAAACAAAAGTCACGACATTATCGGAAACGGACACAACCAAACCCGTTTCGTCCGCATTTTGCCCTGCCATGACTTTGACGTGGTCACCGGGCTTGAACCGTTTACGGACGCTGCGTGCAGCCATCTCCATCTTTTGACCTTCGAGATCTACTCCTTGCGCAGTGATTGTGACGACATGGCCTGATATTTCGTCGACAACACCGTGAACACCGGCTTGTTCTCCTTCAAATACCTCGATATGATCGCCAGGTTGTAGAACAGCGATAGCTGCTTTTCGAGATGCTTCGGCGATAACAGATAAGTTGACGACATTGTCATCACCGCCATCTTGTCTGCGGGTAAACTGCGTAATCTCGTCGAGAGTCGGATTCACATCTTCCGCAATCAAAGCGCTAGCTTTGAAATCCTTCTCCAAAAATCCATCTTTATAAGTCTCATTTTGGAAAACGAAGACTTGATTTCGTTTGGTGACGTTCTTACGGCCATACACCTTCAAAATTTCCTCGTAGTTGAATAATCGTTGCGGAGGGCGCGTGGAGCCTGCTCCTATAGCAGCCTTTTTGCGTTTTTTGTTGCCAGGGTCAAGGGAGGCGTCGTCGCGTGGATTCAGGTCGATACGCGGCACGAGCCGTAATCCAACATCTTCTCCGTTCTCCGTGAGGTCCACGACTTGAGCTAAATCCCCTGCGTACTTCCCTCGCCGTATTCGGACCCAGGTTCCCGGAGTCAATGTAGTCTCCTGCCGCTTGATTTGCAACAAACTGGCCATTTCCTCGATAGGGACCAATTGAATGCCGCGACTGGGATAAATTCCAACCAGGCCAGCGCATGCTTCTTGCACTTGTTTTGAGCTGCGTGCTTCAACATAGATCATTCCAGGAAGAGAGTCTCGTTGAAATGCCGAAAGGATGCTGAGAGGTCGAGCGCTGTATTCACGTTCGATAGCTTTGCGCATCAGGCTGAAAACCAGATCGCGTTCACGGCCGGGCTAAGAGTATGTCCAGAAGATAATCGACACATAGTAATAGAAGAAAAATACCTTCACTCGAACTTGCCAAAGACTTGCATCGTGAACCGATGGCATAAGGAGTCGCTGAGGGATCTCGTTCATGTCGCCTGTATATGGTGCCGCTCGGTCCCTGTGGCGCCTGGCGACAGCTTTGGCAATTTCTTCCGGGCTTCTACTATCCTCTTCTTCAAAATGTCTTGAGCTATCGAGAAGTGCATGATTTCGCCGCGTAAGGTCATCGTCCACATCATCAGCATTGGTGATAAAAGCATCTAAAATAATATTATGTGCCAGAGTAAGAAATATAGATAATCAGAACGTACCAGCTCCAGGCTCTTCCTCGTCTTCCCCCTCAGTTTCTTCGTCACTGACTTCGGCCTCATAATCAATGAATGGATTCAAACCCGAGCGTTTGTGACGATGCTGGTGGCAATCATGTAAGTCGAAATATAAGACAGCTGACGTCCCCAAACCTTTGCACGTTTCTTTCCTTTCCGACCAGGAAGTTCATCTTCGTCTTCCTCATCTTCTTCCTCATCTTCATCCTCTTCCTCTTCATCATCGTCAATGGCACCTTTCCGTGACGACTTTGTTTTCTTGGAAGAGCCGGCTAATTCTTCGTCTTCCTCATCCTCGTCTTCTTCACCTCCAGCTCCGTCCTCTTCGTTTGTTCCAAACATATGTTGGTCTTCGTCGTCTGACATGGTGACAGTGGTACTTTGAAAGACAACAGCAAGTCGATTTACGCAAGTTCGAAGTTATTTGGTTGTGGACAAATACGGTCGGACAACGCCGGGCCGCCACCAACATCTGTTTCGACGTCCACGATCTTTTCCAGTCACCGCCACCCTGTCAATCTAGCGCATAGCAAGTCTATGCTCTTCCTGGACTTGCCTATTGAAATACTACCAGAAATCTTTGATCATGTCGTGAAACCTCAACACCTCGCGAAGTTGTGCTTGGTCAACAAGCTATTTCGCCCCTTTGCAACACTGCGGCTGTATGAAAAGGTGTACATCTACTCGTGGCACAAGGAGGGGAAATTCAAGGTAAGGATCTTTCAATTACGAGTCTTGTTCATCTTGATTTTGTTGCTGAACTCAAGTGCAATTCAGGTCATCAAGCTGTTCGATACATTATCTCGCTACCCGTATCTTGCCAGTTATCTGCGTCTACTAGGTCAGTAATGTGGAGACTAACACCATCTGATTTACCATAGCTTATGAAATCTTCAGAAATCCGAGACTTTCCGAAAGCCATCGCAGCCGTAGACAACAACATCATAAATCATGTTCTGCGAGGATTGAAGAACTGCGTCAACTTGACATCCTGCATTTGGACTCGAGATGGTTCGTTGAACTCCGATTTTCTCAAAGCATTGCAAGTCTGCGAACACTTGAGACGGTTGGAATTCAACGGCCACAATGATGGGCATTACGACTCACGGTTGCTGCTGGATTTCGCAAAATTGGAACGAATATCAATAATTATGCCCAGTGCCAACGTCGTTTCACAGATCAATCCGTGGCTCAGCACAACGGGGCCTACTTTGCGCAGTTTTACACTGATTTGCAAGGTGATGCCCATGACACTACTCAGTTACCGTCGAGACGAGCCTTATCGTTTCCTCCTCAGGCATCAAATCTAATAACCGATGCACTCCTCGAATCAATAGCTCCATACCTGCCTAATCTCGAGGATTTTCATCTGACGGGATGTCCAAAAGTTACACATCAAGGCGTCTGGTCTATCGTATCTGCCACTTCCTATGGGCTACTCAGCTTGGGGCTTGAGGGAGTGGCTCCTAACTTTGTGAGCTGTTACAATATCAAAATTTATACGATGTCTAATCGCTTCATAGGACATGGCCTGGTTGGCTACTCGCTGTGCATCATCTAGTACATTGAAACGCCTTCGATCCATCACATTAACAGTGCATCAACAATTATCGATCAGTGAATGGGCTGGTGATGTCCTTGACCTGGTCGGTAATTCGCCACTGGAGCGGTTTCAGATATATTCAACTGGGGCCTCCTTTGAAGCCTCCGTCACCGAGGATCTGTGGAAACGGCTCGTTTTAACTCATTCCAGGCGCTTAATTCGGATATCAGTACATCGGATGTTAATTAGTCTGGATGCCATATTGAACATTTGTTCAAATTGTGCCAATCTCGAGGAATTATTTATTGTGATAGAGTCTGACTCTTTTGTGAGTCAACCATAATTTGAAGTACTTCACGACGTTTGACACAATCTGATTGTAGGGCCAACTAGCGAATAGCCTTTCTTTTTCTAAGAAATTACGAACTGTGCACATGAACTCGCCTGCAGAGGCTTCTGCGGAGATCTTCCCATTTGTTCTCAGTGACGATCAAGCGTTGTCGATAATCCGAAGATGCCCTACCTCCCTCATGCAATTTGGATGCAACTCCAAAGTTTGGCAGGTATGTTTCGTCTGTGGCATCGGCTGCCGCGTTAGCGCTCAAGTGTTCTTGATTTAGGTTGATCGCCGTATAATCAAAGATGAAGATGGCAGATTGCGCGCCGAGCGCATTTTGGCTCCGTATGGCAGTCCTGAAGTCCCAGAACAATTTCTCATAGTGCGGACATAGCGACTACGCGTCTCCGGTGACGACGATATCTGTCCCGGCGTATCAACCAACTTCATCTCTGAAGCGCTATGATACGTATCTATCAGTCAATGTGAGTCAAAATTTGGGTTATAGAAAGAATGAGGCGCCGTATAGACTGAGATTGCTGACCATCGATGCCAGTAGATTTGCGTCGTGCTCTCAAAGCGAGATATACCTAAGCATCTAAATGAAACTCTACATGTATCATTTGATACCATAAACCAAATTGATTCAGAGCTATCACCACAAACTGCCCTCCGTTGTGTAATGGCCTTGAAATGGGTCGTATATGCACGACTGATCAGACACAGGCATGGTAAGTTCTTATACAGAGCCTCGCGGAACGTCGCCGCGAGTTCGTGACAGTCACCGATACGACAACTAGGCCACCATTCGTATTCTTAATCAGATCACTAGCTGGTTTATTTGTTTGATCACTTCGAACTAGGACGTCGCTTTGTGACGACTTATGCGTTTCCGCCCGCCCCTTGAACACTAGGAATATAGGCTATCTCCTTTCAAAAAGTTCGGCTGTTTGTCTTAAAGATGTGAGAGATCTCCAACGTCAATCGTATATCCATTTTTGACACGCCTTCCTAGATAACTCCTCAGTTTAATGGTTCCGTGGTCGTACTTGATTGTCTTTTCCCATACGAACGAATGTGCCATATGACATCTTAGAGTTTGATCAGTATCGTTGAGGTGAGCTTTTAGATAGCAAACCACGGGCGTTTCCAACCAACGAGAAGTTTCTTCTATAACGTACCCAACAACTGTTTCGCTCGAAGATAATTTTCTGACAATTTCTGACACACAGGCCAGGTGCACACCAATCGAGCACTGCATTCTTTTTTACTTGATGTCCGGCGAGTTCACTGCTGCGTTCACTGCTAACAGAAACCGAAGGGCCAGGAAATTTTCCCGACTGGAAACTTCAGCTTCAATTCTCTCCATGCACGCACTACTGTGGCAACTGCTGACTTCGGCACTGCTCAATGGTGTGACCTACATTCTGGAATGCAACCTTCGCAGCAATTCTTTGGCAGTGCCTTCCCGTTCCGATGTCTCTTATTTTTCGCTACATCAAAGAGTAGCCCCGTTTTCACATCACATCTTCAAGACGATACCCCAGTATGCGAGGATATCTCTACTCAAGATTGAGGTGTTACCTATGGATCCAGCAACGGCGTTATTTCTTGATCTACGGCACGGAAAAACTTTTTTGTGTCTCTTGAAGAATTAATTTTGGCTCCTGCACCATTTGGCTACAGTCTATTCGATAATGGTGTGTTCGATTTCGGGGATAGGTGAGAGCTTCAGCGCAATCTCGATATGCCACCTACGATGCATCTTCCGTTATAATTGATATAGCCCTTTCGAGGGTATAAAGAGCCCTAACTTTTCTCCAGCCGCTCTCACCCATCTCACCTTCCATCCAGCTTCTGCCAACCTTTTATATACAAGCAACGGAATTCCATCATCTATCCATTTTCCGTGAATATGGCCCGCCCCGACACTACATCGACGGTCCCTCCTGTCCCAGACAATGGTGGTAATCCCAAAGTTCCGCCTGCAGCAGGTCGCCGCAACGAAGAACCCGAGCTCGATGGTGAATCATTGCTCTGTGCTGCACTTGTTGTCGTCCACTTATTAACACCGCGAAAGTCACTTTTTAGTGTTGGGATATGGCAAGCTTTGGTCGGACCTTGAGCTCTGCATTACAAGAGCTGTAAGTTACCCTTGTTCTTGCTCTATGATGAGATGTGCTACTTACAAGTCTCTAGCAGATCTCGGACCAACTACCGTGTTTTACCAGTTTATATATATATATATATTCACTTCCTTAGATTAGAGTTCCTGCACTACTTAATTATCCCTGATATATGTCTATCATCCGGCCGAGCCAATTCTATACTTGCCTCAATTCTCTGGGAAGATGTCGACAGCGTCTTCGCAGTGATGGTACTCCATCGTTCACATGAGCATACGTCTAGGAATAGGGTCTATTAACAGAGGAATAGAGATAAATGGCCTGAGCTCTGGGAAAACAACAAGTCCCTGAATTTCTGCTTCGATGGAATGGATTCTTGCTTGCCTACGTGCTCTGCAGAACAGCGAAGGCACTGCTAGGGCCAATGCTTTTTTAGTTTAAAAACTCGGTGCTTCCAAATGCTTGACATCCTTTCACCGTTCCTTGCTGCTCCGAAAGAAAATAACCATCACGCCGTTTCTGTGAATTTTTAGGGTTCTTCAATATTTTGGGACCTTTTTCCTCTGACGTCAACATTCATGCGCATGGGCGCTTAAGCGCATAAGATTTGAATCTATTTGCAGACTCAGTATACCAACAAACAGCCATATCTTTATACCGGAGCTCACTTCCTCAGTCTTTTGTATCCATGATTCCTAAGGCTAACCTTCTACACTGGAAAAGACTTGAGAGCAAATGACAATGTACGTCACTTGAAAAAGTGACAAGAACTCATCAAGAATTGGTCGAAAAACGTTCTGACTGTATTCCACAAGCGCATGTAAACGATGTATTGATGGGCGTTTCGACACTAAGTCATGTTGTATGTTTGCTGTGGTGATGATGGAGAAGACAAGATCGTATGGGCGCCACTTTTAATAGTGCTACGATCATGACCGTGAGTTCGTAGCGATGGACTTGAGCCAAAGTAGAATCAGTTATTAAAATTTGTTCCCTAGGCATGTGATGGCATCTATCTGTTCAAAATGGTTCAGAGAATTTTTCAAGATTATTACCTCGTTCTTTCAAGTTGAAACGAGGAGCTCAAACAAGACAATTTCCATAATTCAATTCCGATTTCAATTGGAAGAATTAGGTGATATTCGCCATGGGATCTGCTATTTCAGTGACCTCCTTGAATTCCGGGCAGAGTCCTTAGATAGCATATTCCGAAGTCTCCATCACTGGAAAAACATACACCAGTCCCCAGAATCCAGTAAAAATAGTAAAAATTACTGTTGTCCAAGGAAGATAGTTTTTGGTATTCAAATTGCCTTTCGAGGCAATCGCCCACTTGAAGCAAGAGATTGTTATGGATATGTCTAGGTTACTTATATCGGTATGAGTGGGTTTCTGTCCCTCACTTGAAGTAGCGTTGAGCTTTATCGATTATCCCCGTATTCTGGGTGTTCGACTTGGAAGCTTTCCGAACAAAAAATTTTGTTGACAAGCTAGGTAGCTGGCATATACAGATAAAGTAGGCAAATGTACTTAATGAAAATGGTTCGACGATGATCATCAGAAGATACAAAGAAGATATAAGAATAAACCTGCATCAAATGCACGTCCATGCTGTTCCTACGAATAGAAAAGAAAAACTGTATACCAGCATTCCACCCTATCGACTATTCGAGTGACATTAGTGTGAAATATCCGGACTACCTCGGTGTACGGTGAGAGTTATTCTTTTTCTGCGTACTGAAGAGTTCTGGAGCGGTAAAATTATACTGATGGCGGAAGATAATCGTGGCCGATGAGACTTATACTTATTTCTATTTTCGCAAGGACAAAGCTGCCCAACAGGATACTAGATCATGGTCGAAGAGTTTCAGTTCCGCGAGAAGGTCTCTCGCTATTGTTGCTCACATTATATGTGTACGCAGATCATAAGTAGACTTAGACGCATTAGGCAAAAACCGCACCATAAATGGAACAGAGACATATGAACATAGGAAGACGTGATGGTACCTTGATTGCTGAGCTTTTCGTTCCCCATGAAGGTCCGCGACCCTAGGACTCGCAGTCAATAGACAATAAAACCCAGTATACCCGAAAATTCTTGAAAACGTCTGGAGCTGGCTCATTCCGAAATCAATTGCATACCATTGGATTTAAATAGGTAGGCACAGCCGTTGTACTGATGAGCTCTACGAAGGTATAACAGGGTGAATTTCGCGAGGTGATAATTCGGCTACACAGAGATGCCATTTTGAGAGAATAGTTTTGCTAGTTCAATATGATATTTTTCCATTGCACAGCCGTTCGCAGAAGAATTAAATGAAACACGAGGATATGCATTGATGTGTACGAACAAAATGGATTCCAATCAAGGTCGTCAAGCCGGTGCTTCTGGAGGGAATGCCATGGCGGCGTGGACTCGTTCCCGTATTTCGGACCCGCAGAGGAGTTCTACGAGAGTCAGTGCGAATGGGAGGGCAGTGCCTGCAGATAATATAAACTTTCATTTTCATAGAACATTGCCTGCATAGAATGATGTCTGACCTGGTCCGCGGCTGAGAGCCAAATAAGATTCGTGATTAGCATTCCATAGTATTCCTACCGACAACGGTGCGTTACCTGGTTATTATGTTGCCAGATATGACAACTGACTCTTCAGAATAATCGAATTCTGAAGCGTGTAAAATCAGCCGCACGCTCTAAGTACCATCAACCCCGAGTAGACTAGTCCTACCCACCTTCTTCAAGCTCTGATTTGACACTGGGATGAGAAGTCAACCGTTGTCTCGCCAACTTTGCGGTTTTTGCTGCCAAGCTACCTGAATTGTGTAATAAAAATTGACGTTTGTACTGAGCTAGAAGAATGGGCATAATCACACCTGCACAGATCATGCCTACGAACTTGTTCCTTTCTACGTATCTCCTAACGAGCTCTTGCACAGACGGATGTTTAGATATCGTGTCCGCGCCCTTCGCCCCACCAGGAATGACTAGCAAGTCATACATATCCTAGACACACCTTTATCAGCAACGTAGCAGCGTGTGCGCAGTAGCACCGCCCGCATAAGCACTCTGCGATAATGGCAGTGGTGGTGCGCAAGGAGGTGCGTTCATGTCGCGAAGCTCACCGGGCCACACTGTGTCAGATCGAAGTAGATGTCGGGAAGAATGCGGATACCTCGCGAACATTTAGCCGCTGAAGGCTGCGCGGTATTCAGATCCACAGATGATGCGTCTTGCACAAAAGCAGAGACGGCGGAGACACCTCCGCGCACCAGGGTGTCGTATACGATTGTGCTGGAAGACAGATAATCAATCTTGTTCATCAACGGAGAAAAAGGAATGACGGACTAACAATTCCATTTCCTCCGTGCCATCTGCTATCAAAACAAGGGCTCTGCGGGCCATATTGTGCTGCCTATGTGGAATTCAGGACAGTGATGGAGCACAAGATACAAGCATCGCGAAACAATCGCGAAATGCGGGAATTTCTACAAAATTCAATCTCCGACGAAATACCAAAATAGGCAATTACATCTCGGCGCTTATCTTTATGGGCGCGACAGGTCATCGTCCGGCTGTCGTCAGCGCCTGTCAATCTGTCAAGGGTATTTGATTGATTTCAATGTTCGTGTACAAATCTCTATCTGACCCTGACATAGGTAAAGTCACTCAATTCCATAGCGAAATATTTACACACGCGGATATGCAGCAGTGAAAACCTGCTCACCCGTATGCCCAACGTGCCTAAAAGTATTTGTTCACCACACGTTTATCATTCTACCCCAGGTGTTAGATGCGTGGCTGCGCTCTGCTCTCCAACGGATAATGTCATTCATTTTCCTCTTCTTGTATAGCTTCTCCGAATTTCTTGTGTGGCGCACACCTTCGACTTAGTCAAAGAGTATGACGTGGACATCAGTAGCATCTATGAATTAAAAAAAAACTTTGTAAGATACAATCTACGAAGACTGAGTGCGTGGTGTTGTTAGTAAATTCATGTGACAGCGATTTCTCCCACACAAGCCGAGATAAGTCTGTTGGCAAGTACGAAAAACAAGTCGACTTGATTCCAAGCAGTTTTTATCTTGGAGTCACTTCTTAATTTCGTGTCAGTTGTACGTTTGTTCCCATACTGTGTCCCATGACCGCGGTTACGTCGAGCTCCAGGATAGAAGTCTCCCAGGAGTCGTCGAATGACTGAGTAGATACGTCTAGGTACGTACGTTTTCTTTCACGAGGCAAATATAAGCTAGACTGTATTACTATTAGTATCAGTCTCTTCCGTACCTTCTTCTTCACTGCGCAGTCGTTGGTATGTACTCATAGAGAACCACAGCGATGACGATGTTACAAATCGGTAACTTCCGAGTCGTACGACAACAAAGAATACGTACTCGGACCCTTAAACCCAGGCTTCCTCAACCAGATCTCGTCCTACCCTTAGGCCAGAACAGGCAGCTGAAGAGTCCAAGAAGAGTCGCAGACGGGCCTGGAAAGGCTCCGGATCAGCGCCGCAGGGGGGTCTCTACTCACGTGCGACTTCCCCACATTACCCCGCATCCTGATGGGGTTCGGTGAGCGCCTCTGAGATGCACTAAAAGCTGACCTGCATGTCCTTGAACCCGTTTTCAGGCGACCCCGAATATCATGGAAAAAGATAGAAATGTCGTCAGGGAGTTTGGGAAAGGGAGGGGCAATGACCGCGCCGTAGAAGGCTCTAGAATAGGATTTGTGGTCACGAGATAGTGTGGTGCTCTCACTGTTTACCCTTGAGTTTCATCATCTTGGGCCTATATAAAGCCCCCTCCGTGTCCTCCCTTCTGCCCCATTACAACCACCAACAACCACCCAACTTCACCTGCACTCATCATGACTCGTACAGCACGCGCAGCATATCCCCGAGCTGTGAATAAGGATCGCTCTGAATCGCGCAGCGGTCACTACGACATGGCGCGCAAAGGAGGTGCAGGCCAACACAACTGGGGTAGTCTTGCCGACGAACGTCAGCTTGAGAGCGCTGCCCTCGACGACCTTATTCTCGACGAAGAGGAGACGGAAGGCGTATCCACGCAAGCCATCTCCACTAGCGTTAGCCCCACTAGGTGTCAGTGAAACATATTCAGCCCTTTGCTATTGTTATTGACAAGAAATACCTGCAGCTGAATCCCCGCTTTCGCAGCCTGAAATATCGCGCACCATCAGCAGCGGCTTGTCGCCGGAAGAACTTGAGCAAGCCCGCCAATTCAGGAAGAATGCGCTCAAGAAGGCCAAGGCTGATGGTAAGTTGTCTCACAATCGTATACTTCAGTATCTGACACTGTTCCGCGCAGAAATTGACCTGACCGCCATCGCACGCACATCAGCGGCCGCTGTTGGCTCTCTCTAACTTATTGTCCCATTCAAGCAACCGTCGAATCTAAAAAACAACGCATTGTAAAACAGCATCACTGCTCCATCATGTATTTGTAGAAGAACCTGTCGCAACCAAATCCAATTACCTTGGCATTTTTACCTATTCGCATCCGTGATCCAATCCTTCGTTCTTCCATGATGGTTATAATACGCCATCGGAAGCCAAATTGTGGTGCACGTTCGCCCCTTGTATAATTAAGTTACACATTCAAATTTGGGAAAAACCAGGGAGAAACTGTCCGCCGAAGGTCGACATCTCTCAAATGTCATCGTGAAACCGCAAATCAGCGCCAGGCTGTTCCTTCTCTTGATTGTGTGTGCGTCGTGTGACCTGGATGTTAGACGCCTTTTGGGTCGTGTGAGGAAACAAGGAGTGCGTACGAGTGGATATTTAAAGCGCGTGTAAGCCGCGAATGTATTTGGTTGTTCCATAGGCTTGCTAGAATTAAGCTCTCGCAGCTGTTTTTGGTTAGAACTTCATATATATGAGTTCCGAGGCAGGCCTTGCCGAATGTTGTCCGGATTAGGGTTCCGTCCTGGAAAAGTAAGTTCATAGGCAGTTTGAGCCTTAAAGCCCATCATCAGAACTTGGGTCATCGAGGCAATTTGGTCACCAGTAGCAAGCAAGGTTGTTTCCAAATATATGCTGTGTGCCAATCCCAGACGCCTTGAAAGCGTGACGCGAGACTAAAAGATGAGAACAACAACAATGAATCAAGAACAGTCTCTTCGAGTTGAGAATAGCTGCCCCTAGCATCTCCTTCCGGCGTTTTGAGTGCGGTCAACAAGGAGTCACTAGGTCCACGTAGTCTTGGACATCTGCGTCTTTCCGGTCCATCTGTGATGATCCTTTCTAATGTAAGAGGCGGTGTAAGTCTGTTGTAGAGCTGTAGGACTGCAGGTGTTGGACTTATGTTAGTACTATGCCAATAAAGCGAGTCCCCACGGAGAAGGGTTAACAAGAAGACGCCACCATGTATGATGAGAGTCGCATCGTCTGGTCTGATAGGCAGCGTTGGGCGATAGGACTATTCACTAGACTCTAAGATAGTAGCTTTTGACGACAAATTGAAAACGAAGGCCCGAGATACGGGCGGAAAGTTGGGCGGTTGAGGAGGAAAAGTTCCTAGGGGTAAAAAGGAATGATCCTAGAACATCGTAGCAAAGACGCGTCTCCACCAAGGTAGCACAATCTCTGATGACGACAATACATGATCAAGGCCACCGGCATGTCTTCGACTTCTTCTCAAAGTTCCCAAGACAGGTTCTATGATGAATTCCGAACACAAAAGTAAAGTGTGATTCCATGTCAAAATTGTCAAAGTTCGGACTGACCCATGTATCCATGACGGTATTGTCCACGCGCCGTGCCCCATCTGCTCTTCCCCTATAGGCGCCTAATTTCCCATTGTATTCGAATGTACATGCAGAGGGCGAGGTAGGCAAAGAATGAGAGGTAGAGAAAAGAAGAGCAACGTTGAGAAGAGTTTCAAGCCAAGTTTCTGGATTTTAATATTATTTTTGAACATAATTTCCTAGATCACATGACCTATACAGTGACTGACGCATCGGGAGTGGCGCGCTGAGAACCATGCTCCTTTTTCTTCTTTTGATCCCAAATTTTTCTGAGTGTCAATCGGAAGTAATACTAGCTAATAAGTACGCTTGGATTTTTTTTTCTATGCGTAAATGGAACATTAGGAACAGTCAAGAAAGTAATAGTGTGACACATTCTAACGTGACTAAGTAACACATCAATTTACCGCTCGGCAGCTGTAATTGAACTCCTTAACTCCTCCTTCACTTTGCTTTCCAGCTCCAGCTTATACCATTTCGACTTTCAAGAGCGCATTCAGCGCGCTCCGCGCCTCACTTCGAGCCACCATGCAGACAGAAACAGGGCCGGGGACACAGCAAAAGTTAGGAGGTTACCAATTTTATCGGGAGGTCTTAGGAAGCCCCAAGTACATCGTTGCCCCGATGGTCGACCATAGTGAGCTGGTGCGTTCAATTTTGAGATGTTCATTACTCAGGATTGACTTAAACTAGGCATGGAGGAGGCTTTCTAGACGATACGGTGCTCAGGTATGTACCCTGCCTTGTGGATGAGTAACTGAGTGACTCACAAATATACCATCTTGTAGCTGATATATACACCCATGATCAACGCTAAGGTCTCTCTACGTCCAACACTAAAAATAGAATCAAACTTATCATCCACGTTAGATGTTCGTTGATCCCACCAACAAAACATATCGAAACGCAAACTTTGACCTGGTTTCTGGAGAAGAGGGAGACCCTACGACCGACCGTCCCCTCATTGTCCAGTTCTGCGCCAATGATCCAGAACAATTATTAGCGTCTGCAAAAGTGCTTGAACACCGTTGCGATGCCATAGACTTGAACATTGGCTGTCCTCAGGATATTGCGAAGCGAGGACGGTATGGGTCTTTCTTGCAGGACGATTGGGAGTTAATTTATGAACTAAGTGGGATCTCTCGCCAATCTTTCGGCGTATATATATCTAACTTTACTACAGTCAACATACTCCACCTAAATCTATCCATACCTGTGACTGCCAAATTTCGTGTGTTCCCAACCGTTGAAAAGACGGTGGAATACGCCAAAATGCTTGAGCGAGCAGGAGCGCAGATCCTGACTTGCCATGGACGTCTACGCGAACAAAGAGGGCAGAATACCGTACGTATCTTGTTTGCTTGAATTTTTCTATAATCCGACACGTACATGTTCCTCAGGGTTTGGCTGACTGGGACAAAATTCGCGCTGTGAAAGAAGCCGTATCCGTTCCCGTCTTCGCGAATGGCAACATCCTCTACCAAGCCGACATCGACGCATGCCTAAAAGCAACGGGCGCTGACGCCATCATGAGCGCCGAAGGCCAATTATACAACCCTTCTCTTTTCGCCGGCATCGAGCACCCCATTGACTCGCCGACTTACAACTCAGACGCCCAGATCCTCATCCGCCATCCCCGGCATGCAGAGCTCGCTCTGGAGTATCTGG
>QFFD01002070.1:0-12327 GCA_003314615.1 Pholiota microspora
CCTCGACAACGATTCATCGTCATCCGAAGACGAGGGTAACGACGAAGATGAGGGCGAGAAACCCAAGGATCCTGATTCTAGAAGCAAGGTATCAGGAGACGCCGCATTTCGGCGCATCAAGCTGCTGCTGGATACGTTACTCAAGGAGGGCACGGCTGCGCTCGAGCACGAGAAGGACATGGTGGGCCTGCACGGCGGGGCGGTAGCCAAGGTCCTCTCACCAGAAGAAGTGCGGGTATACCACGCCGGCGGAGAGCATACCGACGACGGGGACAAAGAGTACGCGTCCCATGATGATCGGAGCGTGAGCGACTACCCGCGTTCTGATAATGACGAGCAGACAGAAAGTGAGGCCGATTTGACCCATGAAGCGGATACGTCTCTCGACACTGTCGACGGCGGATATATGGACCCGAATATGTCGACGGCGTCTGAGGACGAGGTGGAGGCTATCTTGGGCTCGCCGCCTATACTAATTACGAAACCCAGCTAGCAGTGAATGGCTAGAGTGATGATGAAACACGACGGATGCTTGGTAAACCTCGTCTCAACATCCCAAGCCGCATTCGACAATCTTCGCGGTTGTTGGAACACCACTGAGGATAAATGTATGTAGACCCAACTTCGCCTTCTCGGTGAGGCTTCTAACGATAGTTACGGATTTTTCTTATATCCTTACACAACTCATTATTCAATTTCTCCTCTTAGATACCTCATGTATGATTTCTAGCACATATGGATTACTATCTTTTCGTCTTCTTTTCGTTATCGCATATATTCGCCTTCATAGTGGTTAATGTTTACTTTTTCATTTTCAGTTCCTTTCTACTTACTACTACTGCATCTCATAAACCCATTCGCTATCAATTCGGAACTTTCAATCCACGCCCACGCATACATACAATGATACATACAATATTTTATATTACATTCATGCCTTCTTGGCTAACACTTCTTCTACCACCTTGGTAATCAAGCCCCTCAAGCCCTGTGGATCCTCTGCTGCACCCTCGCCGCCGCCGAGAGCAGTCACCACGCTCTTCAACACGTACTTACCGACCATATCCACCTCCACGTTCACTTTAGCGCCCACTTCCTTGCGCGCCAGGGTGATTTTTTCCTGCGTGTGGCGGATGAGCATGACGCTGAACGTACCGGCCTTGTCGTCGACGCCTGTCAGTGTGAGCGACGCGCCGTCGAGGGTGACGTAGCCCTTTGGAATGAGATATGGTAGCAGCGAAGGCCGCGTGGGTGTTGGTGCTGGTACGCGGAATGTCAGACGTAGTGAATCGCCGTCGGG
The DNA here is from genome assembly GCA_003314615.1 of Pholiota microspora. NCBI lineage: Eukaryota > Fungi > Basidiomycota > Agaricomycetes > Agaricales > Strophariaceae > Pholiota > Pholiota microspora. The sequence continues at coordinate 1,301 of QFFD01002070.1, forward strand.
TACGCGTGAGACGATGGTCACTGTGTCGTCGACGTGGGCCTGTTCGAACGCGCGGATAAAGAGCATTAATCTTATTCTATGCGTTTATGCAACGGAGAAAGAGCGGACCTGCACGAAGTGTCCTCCGAACCTTACATGCGCGCCCATTGCGCGTTCCAGATTCAGCTGATCCCCGACCTTCCTCTCACCTGAACACATCTTATTAGCATCTGGGACTCAACTCACAGGGCGCACTCACCAAGATCTGTCCTATCCAGAGTCTCGTTCGCCAACCACACCTCAAACCAGCCTCCTTTTTGTGCCGGATCGGCGTCAAAAGTCGTCACCGTCAAGCATGCGCCATTCACCGCAATCGAGTCCCCAATGTGGCAGTCCCCGAGGATAGGTGCAGCGTCTGCGATTGTAAGCGTACACCCTCCTGCGTCATGGACGATGGCGGAGACGGTGCCCAGGTGTTCGATCTGATTCGCATGCGTTGTGAGACGGAGAACGGAATGGAAAGCTAGCATAACTCACCAGACCAGTAAACATGGTGCAGTAATCGGAAATGGAGGTATATAATATGGAGAACTGAAGGGGGTTCTTGCGATGGTTCTGCGGCGATTTGACGATGATGCGATTCAATCCGGAGACGCTGAACGGGTATCGGCACGGAGATGCCGGATGCTTATACACTGCATGATATCCATAAATTCCTGCCTATAGAATCAAATCTAGTCCTAAAGTGAGTCTAACTTCAGTTCTATACGACAGCTCCTCGAAGTTTAAAAGTATATATGACTTTATTATTGGAGAAAATGTACATGAAACCAATAAGCGCCCGCAAAGAAGCGCGCGCTAAAACAAGTGCATCAGTATCAAATATCAAATATAATTATTGTCCGTAGGTGGGCAAATTCAAGAAAACTCGAACAGTGAAAGATATGTAGCCCATATTGTCTACCACTTCCCCTCACATATATCTGGCCAACGCCCCTTCGTTGGGTCCTTGGGAATCCACTCATATTCCAACCCCTTCTGATAACTCCACTCATCCACATCTTCCATCTTCCAGTTCCACATAATCCAGCCTAATCCGCCACGCTCGTAGGCTTGCACCTGTGCTTCCCAGTATTGGCCTAGGAATGTCTTGTACTCTTCGCTGAACGTTCTGGCGTCGCCAGTGAGGCCGTCACATGACCCTATGCGAGTGGAACCTGCGTAAGTTCCATCATATGATGCTCCTTTATCACGTCCATTAAGCCCCTTCCCGCAATCTGTGGCGGTTGCAGTCCATTCACCGATAATCGTTGGCAGCGGGGAGGTTGCCATAATGGATGCATTCTTGCAAGCGTTGTCTATATGTTGGGAGAACGACATTGCTGCATACTATTCAGAAGAATTTCTGTCATTTATTGACCATGTGTTGAGAATATGTAACACTCACCTCGGGCGTAAACATCTGATAGTATATGTGGGTGTCAAGGATGACCCCCTTGAACTGTGGTGGCGGCAGGAATCCTGCCCAATAATCCACACCCATGAAACCGTCGTGCATCATCAACATGAGGTTCGTCTCGCTTTCATGCTGGCCGTGCGGATATCTATCGTCAAGCTGTCAAATCATTGGCGGAAGTTAGAGGGAGGTCCTTCAGACTTACCGAATCTTATAATAGCTGTCTGTATAGAACTTGAACGACATGTGCCGTTAGAGGGAATTTCGGAGGCGGAGCGGTTCTACTTCGACTCACTTCTTTGGCAACGGAGAGTGTAAGATTCCAGTCTTCGCTGATTGGTCTATACATTGGGGTTTATCTTAATTAGCGTGCGATATTTTCTGAGGCTCGAGAAGGGTGTAACACTCACTCATTCAATGCACCAATAATCGGCACGACATCTGCCTTGTTTTTGAATATGGAGACGAGGTGTTTGATGAGCGCTTTCGTACGGTCGATATTGGTTTGATTCGTTTGCCAACCACTATTAATCGATCAACCTTAGCCCCGTTGCTCGAAAGTAAAATTCTCGAGCTCACTTACGCTGGGAAGTGATTATGACCGGAGTTGATGAAGCTGTTACCAACAAAGTTAATAGGATATACGCTCAAAAGGCTGAAAAGAGTGCGTACCCGTTCTGACTACCAGGGGCACCTACCGCGGAAATTGTTCATGATTACACAACATCACGATTCCACCAAATTCTGCGTACGTACCATACAAAACGAGCATGATCTTCAAACCATACTCCTCTGCCCATTCCACTGCCTTGAGAAGGTACGGCAGTTGGCCTTGCACATACTCATCCCCAGGATAAATGTTGAAAGCCCAGTATCCGATTGGTATGCGAACGTGGTTGAGTCTAACAACTCGATCAGATCGAAGTAATTTTAATTTCTACGGCCAGATGGGACGGTGGAAGGGAGACGCACCCTGCTTCTCTGATTTGCTTAAAATCTTCCTTCGTGATGAAAGTGCTCCAATGCTTCTCCAACGCCGCTCGCGCCACATCCTTGTCTTGATATTGCCCGAATGTCCACTCGTCTACTACGCGCGTGTCGTTGGTATTGTCGAACAAGGAGTGAGTGATGAAGTCCTGAACGGATAGTCAGCCAGAGCATTGTTTCAAAGGGGTGATAGTTCCTACCTCAATGACAAACCACCCTCCGAGGCTCACCCCTCGAACCTTCTCCTTGTCGTATGGGAACCCATAGTGCTGTTTCGAGGCAATGAGTGGGAGCAGCGCAAGGAGCCATGTGAACGTTGCAAGGATTGCGAAAGGGATGAGACGACCCATATGATTGGGAATCGAGGGGATGCTCCCCAAAATTGCGGACTGTACCTCAGATTTATACCGCTCTAGTAATATCATCGAAATTCTATTTAGTATCATGCAGTGCTTCAAAGCTTCAATGGATAGTACGTTTCGATCTCATTGAAGGGGATCTGATCTGTCTATTTTTACTCCGTCCATATAAGGAAATATGTACGCTCTTCGAGAAGGATCATTTCATAATTGGAATGGGATTTGCTCGTTAAACTGATTTCGTATGTGAGTTTTGTACATGATAGAGTTTGCTTTGACGTGAGGTATGGGCTGTGTACATCCGTACATTCTACCATTATTATTATAGTACAAACCAATAGTAAACACATGGCTGCTGATCACTGATGATGTTCATAAACTCCGAGTCAGACTGATTATCGTTCATTGCAATGTAATCTTGTATTGAAATGGCGACAAGGATCTCTCAGATTATTTGTCTCGAAAATTTGGCTTTCAAATCTCAACAAGATCTTCAAGATATGCATTAGATAAATGTGTGTTGTGCGCCACGGCAACTCGACTAAATTGGAAGTTGCCACAACCATTGCAAACTTTGATATGTACATCAAAAAAACATGTTTCCCAAGGAATCGTCCGATGTTCCTATACATTTCTCTTGCAACCAAAGCACATTCTGACACGAATCTTGACCATAAGCAGTCATAAAATCAGTCTCATAATGCGAGTGTCGTTCGAAGAACGGAAGGCATACTTTGTGTTTTGTTCGGAACGGCCGCCGCTTCCGCAACTAAATTAGCCATAGTTTCTAGGTCGCATCACTAGTGTCTGTCTCGGGCTTACCTGCTTGTTTCTCCCGTAGCCCTTTTTCAAGTTTTCAATGCCCTGGTTTCTTTGGTTTGCGCCGACTAGGATAATAATCAACGGGATAATGATAGATCATGGTAGAAAAGAGTCATTACATCCTTCTTCATCACCATGTTTATATCCATAACTGCGCCATTGGCCTCCCAACCTGAAGCTACCTAAATTACCACCACCAATTCTTCCTTGGCTTCCCACCCCGTAGTGGCTCAAACTGTAATTCTGAAACCACCACCGTATTCATCTTCATCTCCCCGGTGAGTCATCAGGGGCTGTTAGACTTCAACTTGTATTTTAACGATCCAATAACTGAAGACACCAATGTGTTCTGTAGTATGACAGCGGACATGACGGTGAAGCGATCAACTGGCGGCGGGCTCTAAATAAATGGATTACTCAGAGCTTAGCTTTGGACACGAAGTTCGTTAATTTATACATATATCTACTTGATATCTACTGTATTAATATAGTACACTACAAAGCCAGCCCATACTGATTGGAATTATTGTACATAATGGTATAGCTAAATTGAAGACGTTCATTATGCCATCCCACCGTAAGCCATCTCGGGGGATTTAATATCATGTTCCCCAAGTAATTTAAGAGGTTTGACCTGCTCTTTCTCCCTAACAATTGATTCCAAGGAGTTGACTGTCGGATATCTGTGCCCATTCTCGTTCGCGAGTTGGAACTCCCAGCTTCTCTTCTCCCAGTCGGGGATCAAAGTCTCCCCGCCAATCCTTTCCCCCGCCCTTCGTGCCCTGCCACACAAAGAGTCGCGCACAAAACCCCACCATGAATCGAAGAACGCCACAGCTAGTATCGTGGTGGCGATAAAAGTAATAGTGATCACAGCGATACCAATGACCTTCCATTCAGTCAACTCGCCCGGCGGGGTTGTTGGTGCTTCGGCAGCATATCCGATGCTGTAGGGCGTGCTTGAGAATGTCACTGTCGACGGATCGGGTCCAGTCAAACTCGGTGTCATGGACGTGAGCGTTTTGGTCGGTGATGCCTTCGTGCTTGACGTCAAGGTTGGACTGGTCGAAGTGCTTTCGGTGCTCGCCAGCAGCGTACTAGTAGGCGATATACGTCCGGGACCTGTCGTGATGTCCACTGGTATCAAAGCAGTCATAGAGGTCTCCTGATGGACACGAGCGGTTCCATCGACTTCGCCGAGCAAGCCCAGTAAATCCCTTCGGAATACCAGTGACGTTGTTTTCGCATGCTCTACTGGGCGTGCAATAGTTAGGCTTAGAAGCCACGCAGCGAACAACGGTATCAGTTCACGAAATCGCATTAAAATATGGAGGTTTAAGAGTTTTCTGATAGCGGGTATCTGGACGGTGGTTGTAGTAGAAGGATATGTGTGCTAAATATAGTTCGCGCACAGTGAAGTTATGGTCACATGAATCACAGGAGCGCTTAAGTTCAGGGCGCTTGAAAAGTGATCATCAATCGCTTGTTTTGTTGACATACTTTATGAGGAAGTGCATGCAATAGTGTCTGGGTAACTCGAAAACCCTGGTGAATTGTTCTATACTATCCCTAATTAATGATTATACCCACAAGAGCCAGAAAGAAATAATAACGAAGGCAATTAGTATAATGTAAAATCATGAATCTTGGCTGTCTTCAAACGACCGCTGGCTCGATCTCTGACTGGTACGCGCGCTAATCATACGCGCAAACAGTGGCCAGTCGGCACTCTTCCTGCACATTTCCCGGAAGAACCCATTCCGCAATCCGATCAGAGCCTCGGGCGTGTCAAACTCAACAATCCTGCCTTCATCGAGGACTAGAATCCGATCGTAATCCATCACGGTCTTCAACCTGTGTGCAATGGTGATGACAATGGCACCTGCAAGTTCTTCGCGGATCGTTTGTTGGATCTATTTAGAGTCAAGTGCTTGTGAGACAAACATCGTGAACCAAGGGCACGATACGTACTTGATCATCCAAATTGGAATCAATCTGGGAAGTTGCTTCATCCATAATGATGATGTTAGTGCGCCTTAATGTAGCCCTTGCCAGGGCCAGAAGCTGTTTCTCCCCGGCGCTCATGGAACTTTGATTAATCTTCATTTCCAACAACGACGGCTCGCTCTCAGTGACGTTGTGGTTGAGAAGAGGAGTCAAATGACACCGATCCATCACTTGAAGGCACTCTTCCGGGGTGCATAGCCCAAGAGGGTCGAGGTTGCTACGAATAGTTCCCGAGAACAAGGAGACATCTTGGCTAACAATCGTCTACGTTTGGGTTTGTCAGTGGGCAACAGAACGTTTATAGAACGGAGAAACGTACCACGCGAGTCCGAAGGTCTACTAAACCGAGCGTTGCGATATCGATACCATCAATGCTATTCAGCCGGATTAGTTATGAACAGTATATTTATATCGGAAGGCGTCACTTACAGAATCCTTCCTTCGGCGGGCTCTATCATACGTAGAAGTGACATGGCTAACGTTGATTTGCCTTCAAAATTGGTCAATATGCGATAGGTGCTCCGGTATAGCGAATGACATACCTGAGCCTGTGCGTCCCACCTGAAAACCACAAAAGTAAGTCAAATCATGTTATGCAAAGTGAAATGGAAGTACTAACGACGCCGATTTTCTCTGAGGGCTTCACGGTGAAAGAGATATTATGAAGGACTGACGGCAGCTTGGGAGCATATCGAACAGCCAGATTTTCGACTGCAAGCTCCCCTGAACTGGATGGCCAATACGCCGGAGGTCTTGTTTTCTCGATGATGGCGGGGGCTTCTTGAGGTACATCTAGGTATTCAACGATACGTTCCACGCTGTTGAAGTCCAGTTCCAGTTGAGCCGCCACTTTCACCAACTGGCGACTTGCGTCTGCGAAGATCCCTGCTTGAACGATGACAATGGCTGCTGATCCATCGGTCACACCTTGCCATAAGGCAAAAATCGTTGCTGTGAACACAACGAGGGAGCCCAAGCCTGAGCATGTGTCAGTATAACGGCAAAATCGCTAGCGGTGAGACACCCACAATCGTATCTCCACCTTAGCCAACCGTTTACCAACCACTTAGACCAAGAATCAGTGTCTAGTTCTCGGCTTGTGATGAAATACTCACGTAGGCGTGGTCGAAAGATTGGAATTTGTCAACCTAAGGTAGTGTTAGGGTCGGTGAAACCTTATAATAGAAGATTATCGTACCCTGTTATAGAACGTATCTTGGTATCGGTCTTCCATACCGAACGCCCGTATGTGTACGATGCCTCGTAAGAGTTCATCAAATCCTGCAAAAGCGGGCGACAGCGAGATGGATTCCAATCGGCGTAAGTCTCTAGAAGCCTGGATATAGGCCGGGGCTAGGCGAACGTAGAGCCACGAGATAACGAGGGCGAACGGAGCAAACGTTGGAACGATGAAAAGCATCACACCGAAGGACGCGACGAAATTAAGGATCCCCGTCAAGCAATTTCTCGCTGAACCTTGGAGGGCGTTATCGATGGTGTTCATGTCAGTGGTAAAACGATTGAGGATTCGCCCAATCGGGGTGACATCGAAGAACCGAGCGGGAGCTCTTGTGAGGCGTTTCAGAAGAGCTACAAATAAAGTCCGCGAGGCCTGCAAGCTGGTATAGTAACCAAGCACAATATAAGAAAGGGTCGCAAAGGCGCCGATGATAGAGATGTAAAGATACACCATAAGCCAGGGTTTGACGTCGACGTTTGGGGAGGGTAAGTCGTCCCATGGGAAGCGGATATTGGGGACAAATAGGCTTAGGGAGGGATAATCTTTTTGGTACGCTTCACCCCATTTGGCCAGGAACACCTAAGCAAAAAGGTCGTCGAATCTGAGCTTGGGAACTACTAGCTTATGCGGCATAAGAAAATTAACATACCTGATTGCCGATATTAATCCCCCGTATGAGAATGAGAAGGAGGATGGTCAGACACCATGGGAATATGCCCGACGCTCTGATGTAGGTAACGTAGCTGCGTAGAGAGACGCGGCCCTCAGCACGAGCCTCGACCTCAATGAGTTTACCGTCGTTAGTCGGCTCACGGCGCTGGGCGGGGGCGGTACTGTTACCTCCGTGAAGCGGCCTTGGCCTCTGGGCAGGACTTTCAGGTGCAGGGAAGGCTTCATCATCGGTGGTCAGGACGTCTGAGAGGTGTCCCTTCTCTGCGAGTTCTGGGATTGTCCCTTGATATCTGACACTGCCCTTATCTAGTTCAACCAGATACGAAGCGATAGGGAGGCATAGGGCTATGTGATGAGTAACCAGTATGATCGTGCGCCCGAGCGCAAGGTCACCAGACAAGCAGTGGCGGACCAGATGCTGGGCAGTGTGCATATCCACGGCAGCCAGACTGATGTATCAGATTAGTCAACGTGGGTTCATTCATCTGTGAAAACCACATACGGATCATCGAGAATCACACATTTTGCCTGCGAATACATGGCGCGTGCGAGAGCAATTCGCGCACGTTGTCCTCCAGATAAAGTGATACCCTTCTCCCCAATTTCTTTGGAGGTAACAATTCAATAACAACAATTCAATGAAATGCTCCACAGAAAATATTAATTTAACGTACCTGTCATGTCTCCCGCGTCAAAGATGGATAAGTCTTGTCTGAGCGCGCAAACGTCCAGAACCGACTGATAACGAGAGTCATTGAATGGGAAAGGCGACCCGAAAACAATGTTGTCGCGGATGGTGGCGTGCTCGAGCCCTAAAGGATATGTTTAACGATAAACAAAGATATCGCGAAGTATTCTTAGCCTTACATGGGTTTTGTGCGCAATATGCAACCTGATGGCTGTTTTTGTCAATCAACACCCGGCCGGACATGCAGTGCATCTCTAATATGACCAAGGAAGCAATCAGTATACTGAGAACCAATGAAGTACAATATAATAAAAGGCTCACCCCCAAGAAGAGCAACCAATAATGCGGTCTTTCCGGAACCGGTGGCACCACTCACGATAGTCAGTTTGCCAGATGGGAAGACCACGTCCAATGGCCCGAGGTGAAAACGGGCAGGGACTTCATCGGTACTCGAGGCTTCTTTCCATTCGAATGAAGCTTCAGCAAACCCAATGTCTACTTCACTCGAGTCTCGTTTCACCACAGGGTCGGAGGACGTTCCAGATAGAGTTGAGGCCCACCCGGGCACCTCGTCCTCTTTGAGAAAGTGTTCGATACGCTGCATGGAGACGTAAGCTAGCGGAGTAATGTCAACCAGAGTTCCCACAGCATCGGAGAATGCAATCCAATACACGTACCGTGGAGCATAGCGAATACCTGCCCAGGAAGGGCTACCATCGGTGTTTGTAATTGTGAGAAAAGGGCAATGGATGTAAAGGCCTTGGAGACCGTAAGACGCTCTCCCGCGACCAAAGTGTAAAACATGAACGATGTCAAGGCCGTGGCTGAAGGCATCCATACCCTATTATCGAGAACAATGGACAAAGGGTCGTTAAAAATGTGTAATTTTCACAAAAAAACAAAAAAGACAGGATATTACCAAATGAAGGAAATGAGTGTGTCGACGATATTTCCCTTGACACGCCATCCCAACTCGGTTTCGCGGGCGTCTTCAGCTTTCCGAGACCAGTGATATTCCCAACCATAGAACTTGAGGAACCGGATGTTTTGCAAGAGCTCATTAACCACGCCCATCCTGTCATCTTTTGCTTTCCAAGACGACCTTGTGATCTAAGGGGGAGATGGGGAGATAAGTAAAATGATGAAACACCAAGTCGAGACAATGATACTCACAGAAATGTCGTACTGGGCGAGGGGGTAATTGAGAATGAAAGCCACGAGGACAACAACGACTCCTGACAAGGCACTCCATCCGAGGATTCTGTGGGGGGTCACGGTTAATCGACTATTTCATTCTTGGCTTCTTGGAGTTAGGGCTTACTGATATAGGAAGGTGAGGGCGATTACAATGCGGACGGGCGAGGCGAAAATACCCGAAAATTCCCAGAAGCGCTGCGCTACTGAGTAAGTATCACCCCTAAGAAGCTGTGTGAGCACGACCCCAAAGAAGCAGTTTTTTTGAGAGGGGAAATTTACTGCATCAAGTTGATTATCTTGCCCAAGTCTGCGTTCGTGTCCTCGCCGTCCTTCTGCACGCGGCCGCTGACTTCCTGACGCTTCAGTGACTTGTAATGCAGGGCGCAGAAGAGTTGCCCGCGTGTCCGTTCATAACATCTCCGTGTATGCCAGCTCTGGAACAGATCGACTTGGGCAAATGACAGGTGCGCGATGAATGCTACAAGAGTCCAGAAGTAGGCCCGGTTCTTTGAGTTCGCGTCGTTGACATCGAGTGCGGCTAGGATCTTTTGCAGAGCAAAAGGCGGGACAAACCCTGGAACGGAGTAGTTAGAGGATAAAATAAAGTAATAACCAGGACACGGGTGAAGCTTACCAACGGTAGCGCTCCACATCTCAAGGACCACATCTAAAATGAGGTCAAGAGAGTTCGAGCTAATCAGAAATCGAATGAGCGAGTGATTCGGATATCTACGACCATGATTTCATTAGACACCCATATGATTGACTTGGGGAATGCTCACGTTGACCGATAGTCAAGGTATTTGTGGAAGAGGTTCTTATGTCGGAAGAAGGGCGAAAGACTCCACACATCGGTGTCCTGTAGGGTCCGTTTCGTGGCGAGATCCAATATAGGTTGAACAAACGTAAAAGTACACCATGTCCAGAGGTTGGCGGTGTCCTCCGGGCTCGACAACTTTACCGACGGTACCTTCAAATATGACGCAGTCATTTAAGCAACTTTAGAGTCGACGAAAAAAGAGAAGACGACACCTACGTCATGGTGACCTGCAGCGTTAAGGGACGGTCTGTACGTGTTCAACGGCAAGGTCCCCGCAACCCAGGCGAAAGATATCGGGATAACCATCGATATGACATCGAGAGCCGCCACATGTTTGTCTTCTTCTTGGAAAATATCATTGCCGAGTGCCACGAGCGATAAAAGCGTTGACAGAACCGTGAACGAGATGAAGAGGTAGGGGGGCGTCAACGGCGGCCTGAGGGACACCGACAGTGCGATGTAGCACTGCGCATCCGGCGCACTGGGGTTAGAGCGGGTACGTATATTGACAGTCGCGCTCACCCATGAAACCGAATAAACCAAAGACTTGACTTGACGGTCATGATCTTGCGTATATGCACCGAAGATGAGGCAGCCTATCCATCCAACAAACGCAAGACCCGACAGTCCGATGAGGACTTGATTTTTGCTGGGGTTTTGGTGTGGTGTTCGGTCCACCGGGTCCAAGAGGAGGTCATCTAACGTGACGAAATTTCGGAAGGGCGAAGAAACTCGATACCACAGGATTCGGAGGGGTCGGGGGTAGGGAATGGATGAAATCAGGTCGAAGAAAAAGGCGA
>QFFD01002095.1:0-57431 GCA_003314615.1 Pholiota microspora
CTGCTGACGATCGTCAATGGAATGATGGTTCATGGGGTGGTGTCCGATACTTTGAAATCGGAGGCGCTGGCGGGGCTGGTGGGGGCGGCTCGGAATGGGAATACGGAGGTGGGGGTGGGGGCGGAGAGGATCGGGCGGCGCGCAGGAGACGAATTGACGGCGGAAGTGTAGGGGGTGCCGTGTGGGGTCTCAGAGACGGAAAAGGCAGCGTGGGCTTGAAGAGAGAGGGCGATCAGTTAAGCATTGCCTCGGATCGCATGAAGCGCATGAGGAGCGCTAGCCCTGCCGCTTCCGACATGTCTGGGACGGAATCACGCGGTTTATTTGTCCGCCCACAGCAAGTCTTGTACGTCGTGGACGCTGTTGGTTCTGATCTCTGAGGCTCTGTTTTTGTTGAGTGTAGCGTCTTTTTTTTTCTCCTTTTCATTTTTTCATTCTTGTCTACGTCTTGTTTGGATATCATGTCATCAGGTGTTTTTTTTTTTGTGCTTTTTAGACATTTGGATTTCGTACGTTTGCTTTGTTTTGTTTCTTCTGTGAACCCTGTTCTGTTTTACGTTTTTCATCTCTCGAATGGTTGTTCGAAAATGAACACTACTTTCTGTTATCAATTACACCAGTACTTGCACTTATGGATCTGTTTCATTTCGTTAAGCTGTCGTGCTTTTACATGCGTTGATTGACTCGCTCTTCATTCTCTTTAATCAGTACGCTAGCGAAATAATATCTTACGCTCATTCAGACACTCTAGTTTTGGCCGTCAATTCAGAGAAGCTTAGGGGAGCCTGGGTAGTTACAGTTTTTTCTAATCGTAGACTGAGGATTAAAAATTGTGGCCTAGCAAACAGCGACTGAACATACTTCGTCAAGATGCAGACTTCCGAATTTCGACTCCCCCTTCATAGCAAAACCACGTATATCGCTTGCAGTGGGGACCTCGAATAAGAAGGATGAAGAGCTGAAATCCACACAGTCCGAGCGAGAACGCTGCTCGCCATCCGAAGTCAAGGAAGATGTGGGTCCCCGCAGAGGTTCCCATCACTTGACCCACAAAAATCTGAAAGTAATATAAGACGCCAAGTAATCAAAAGTGCAATTTGAGATATTGACCGCGAAAATAGCCACAGCGTTTAATCTAGAGCGAGCGGAGAGCGATATCCTGTACCCCATTAGCCCTGTCACAACTTCAGCGAACACAATACTACCTACTCAAAAACAGCGGTGGCCAGCCACACCTGCAACATCTGGCGAAATACGTCCAGCCCAAACGTTGCAATAATGACAGCAGCGATATTCACACCGCCCGCCCCGGTTGAATTCCCTGAAAGATGGCGAGCATAACAAGGCATACGAGTGAGCCATACCATGGTACAAATCGGTTGACAACTTTTCCCCCAATAGGACCTGTCGCCACACCAGCGATGCCCACCAAGCCAGAAAGACCAATAGCGAACCTACGATTCCACAACTTGAGCATATCGGATAAAATCCAGGAGAAACACGTACGTGGAATAGTTATACGGTTCTGCATCGAGTAAGAAGGTCAAAGTGATCCAGAAGTTGCTGTAAACAGCATTTGAGCAGATATGGATGACACAAGCTTGGACAAGGATTGGCTCCGTCACCGCGAACTTCCCCATCGTCCACAGGATGTTGAAGTACGTCAAGTGGTTATTCTTAGATGGATAATCTGGAAGCATCGCATAGCACCTAAGCAGAATTACGGTCTGTACCCCGACAGCAAAGTAATACACCACCCACCGTGTCACGAACTGCGCAATGATTCCCGCTAACACACGTGCGATGAGAATACCAAAGAAACAGCCAGATAGGACGATAGAGATAGCAGCTGCACGCCTCTTCTCTTGGGCTAAATCTGCAGCGAGGATTACAAGAAATTGTGGGGTGACGGAAGCGACTCCAATGAAGAATGATAGTGTTTCGAAGACTACCAGGCTTCGGGTCAGCACGAGGCCAACCGTCAGTGCTGTCGATGTCCCCACCGTGGCGAGAATGAGAGGCCTACGGCGGACGAGGTCCCCGAGGGGGGAGATGAGGACTAACCCAACGGCGTACCTAGTGTAATTCAAAGTCATTCAATCTGAATATAACAATAGTAGTGCTGCTCACCCGGCTTGAATCAGAGTTGGGATCCTACCGTAATTTGATATTGAATATACGAGAAATTGAAGAGCTCTAAACACATACCGTGAAACTTCAACATTTGCGGCATTGAAAGAAAGAGATAACTGAACTAGACCAATCCAAATCAGTATCAGTTGGGCAGAATTGAAGTGTCTGTTCACTTAGAAGCGGTTGACAATAATAGAGGTTCGCTATGGCTACAGTGCGTGTTCAGACTGAATCACACGAGTCGTGAAACGAAGTTGCCTTACTGAACGTACTCGCCAAACCAAACGCAATGTTGAGAAGTAGTCCAAAATGAACGGGGTTAGCTGCATCGAGTCGCAAATGAGGAGGGATAGGTAAGAAACCGAAATCTTTCCGGACTTTGAAAGGAATACGGTCTTCCGCTTCTCCTAATTCAATTACTGTTCGTGAACACTGAGGTGCGTCCGTAAGTGAAATCGCAGTGGGAGAGTCTTTATCGTCCATAGCGCGCGGTAGGGAGGGCAAACCTTGCAACTGCAAGAATCATTGTGTTTATACTATTGAATCCTCAGAAGGCACAAGGGCTGGTGGCGGAACAGAATTCAGGCTTTGATTATGCATAGTACAATACTTAGCGGAGGTGGGCTTTGTAAAGTTTCTTCGAACCCTACACGTTTTGATTCGCCTTTCAAAAGCTGACTGCCGAAAACTGTACGCGTCGTAGGATTAGCAGAAAGGCAATACTTGGACTCTCGGAGTTGAGACACTTCTTTCAGGGATTACATTGAATGATGATCGACGAGTTGTTGTAAAATCAGTGGTGGATAGCAAGTCAAGTACAAAAGTTTTTTTTTCTAAGGTAGGGATAGGTAATGCCGGAAGAATCCGATAGCATGATGTCATCATCGTGACCATCTGCGCAAATTGCAAGTCTGTTGGGCGTTAATTGACTCCAAGATTGACTTATGCTTCTTGATTTCGCGCACATAGCATATAACTTTGCGAAGAGAATAGCCATAATGAAGGTGGTAAACAATTCAGGGGATATGCATAGTGGGTAAATGAGATGGCTGCGCCATATTATCCAGTTCTATCTAGCCATTTTACTCTCATTCCTCGGAGATATTTGCGTAGAATATCTGCCTTCGACCTGCTTCTCCGCATCATGTTCCTTATTTTGGTGGTCGACCACTGATTTCCGAAATTCGACGCCGCCTTCATAGCCAAACCACGTAAACTGCCTGCAATGCGGACCGCGAATAAGGAGGATGAAGAGCTGGAATCCACAGAGTCCTAGAGAGAACGCTGCAGCTGCACGCCATCCGAAGTTCACGAAGATGTGGGTCCCCGCGGAGGTTCCTATGACTTGCCCGAGGAAGATCTATATAGACAATTGAGCTAAATGTATGTACCTAATTCAAGTCGGTGGATGCGTACCGCAAAGATGGCAACAGCGTTAATTCTGGACCGTGCAGATATTGATATCCTATGCGCCTACATGAGCGATATCTCAACTTGAGCGACCACGGTACGTACTCAAAAATGGCTGTGGTTAGCGAAACCTGCAACATCTGGCGGAAGACATCCAGCCCAAATGCAGCGATGACAACAGCAGAGACGTTGATTCCACCTGCCCCGGTCTGGACGGCCTGGAATACAGCGAGCATGATGATGCACAGGAGGGAGCCATACCAAGGGATCAGTCGATCGACAATTTTTCCGCCAATAGGGCCCGTCGCTACACCTGCAATACCTGCCAGTCCAAATAAACCAATAACCAATCTGTGGAATCAAGAAACCATTTATCAAGCTCATGAAGGTAGAAGGTTGAATGGAAATGCATACGTGGAGTAGTTGTACGGGGCCTCATCAAGTAGGAACGTCAAAGTGACCCAGAAGTTGCTGTAAACAGCACTCGAGCAGATATGGATGATACAAGCCTGAATGAGAATCGGCTCCGTGACCGCATACTTAGCCATCGTCCACAAGATAGTGAAATACGTCAAATGATTATTCTTAGACGGATAATCAGGAAGCATCCAATAACTCCCAAGGAGGACGACCGCTTGCACCCCGATAGCAAAATAGTACACCACCCTCCATGTCACAAATTGCGCTATGATTCCTGCTAGCACACGTGCTATGAGGATTCCGAAGAGGAGGCCGGATAGGACGATGGAGATGGCTGCTGCACGTCTTTTGACTGGGGCTAGGTCTGCGGCCAGGGGGACCAGGATTTGGGGGGTGACAGAAGCTGCGCCGACGATGAAAGATAGGGCTTCGAATACGACCAAGCTTCGAGTGACTGCGAGGCCGACTGTGAGTCCTGTTGATATTGTCACTGTGGCGAGGATGAGGGGTCTTCGGCGGAGAAGGTCTCCAAGAGGGGAAATTAGAACTAATCCGACGGCGTATCTGGTAATATCAGTTCGCTGCGTATTTTCAATGAAAATGATATGGGTGTTCCTTACCCAGCTTGAACAAGAGTTGGTATCCTAAAAGATAGAGTTATGATTCAGATAAGGATATTGCGGCATGCTCGAAACGGACCGTGAAACTTCAGCATTTGTAGCATTGAAAGAAAGCGAGAGTTGAACTAGAAACGCATGATTCGCCACCGATCTTACAATAATCAACATATCTGCTCACTAAGTAGAGGTTGGCAATAATACAGATTTGCGACGACTGTACACAAGGTTGAGATAAGTTTCCAAGATGCAAAATTATAACTCACTAAATGTACTGGCGAAACCAAACGCGATGTTGAGGACTAGTCCGAAATGTGGTGGGTTAGCTGGGTCGTATCGTAGATGCGAAGGGATTGGTAGGAAGCCGAAATCCTTGGTGAAAGCATAATCGGAAGCAGGAAGATCGTCCACGCTCTCCGGAGGGGCCTCTGTTGACGATGGGTCCACCTTCTCTGGGAAATGGGGCTCGTTTACCGTTGTTGCGGCGGGTGAATCTTTGTCGGTCATGGCGCGCGGAGGGGAGAAAGAAAGTTGCTGGGAAGACGGACGACGTATTTGGTATTTATAGGCGAGCCTCACGCCACCGCGAGTCAGAATAGAACCGTGCTTGGAGGCCTATTTTTATAGCCTAAGTCAGAGTGCAAGAAAGTATGCAGTGACTTGGGTATCATGAAGCTCTAGGGCTATGTGTAGTTTCCTAATGCCCCACATTTGTCGGTTCGTCATTTTCTTTGGTCTCTCTCTATATTGCAGGATCGTAGGTCAAACATCTCAAGACGAGTCACTGTTGTTCAGGCTGTAAGGAGAACTCAAGGATGCTCACCAAAAATGTAGTGATGACGGTCAATATACCTAGTGCCCGCCTGCTGATAGAAACATGTAATCGCTAGAAACTCTTGAAAAGTCTGTGCCATCATGTTCCTTCGATGTCCTGATTTCCATGGGCATGGAAGGTATTTCGAAAAAATTTCTTTCAAAGTCACACAGGAGATATGAAGACTGGGGCGATTTGTATTGAGAATGAAGATAGTAGGAAGTGTCGAGGCGTTTCCACCCCGCTGTGCTTGCAGGATAATTGAAAGTCCGCCAATGATGTGATGATGGCATGGCCTGTACCGAAACGCGCAGCCGCTGCTGGACCCTCTCTCTTCATCTTCGCCGTCGACTGTCCTCTTTTACACGCATGGCATCCGCAGGCGGTCTATCGCGCAGACGCGCAGGAGCTGCTTCATCCGCCTACAATGACGAAGACGATACCCATCGTCCTTCCGCGGCGGCCAGCAGAAGTACCACACCGCCAGCCCCACAGCACGCCGGGTCTGCTTTTGAGGGAGGACACAAGATTGCTTTCGATCCAAGGGACCTACAGCACGAGGCGGGCGAGGAGGCTAAAATTGGTGGAAAGATGCCGCGCTTGACGATAATGGAGGAGGTGCTGTTACTAGGAATCAAGGATAAGCAGGTGCGTGTCATCCCTAGTTCCAGCCGCTGTTCTGTCTCCTTTTACGCCTCCAATCCTACCTGCCGTATCCAAAGACGTTTATTTACTGCTCTCGCCCAATGGCTTAGGGTTACCTATCATTTTGGAACGACAATATCTCGTATGCGCTCCGGGGTTGTATCCTCATCGAACTCGCCCTCCGGCGGCGCATAGCACTTGTCCGAGACCCTAACCGTAGAAGAATACCGATAACAGAGCGTATTGTAGAGGTTATCGATGACCGGCAAACGGGAGAAACTCTTCTGGACGAGGCGTTGAAGATGATGAAGTCACAGCAGGACATTGAGAAGATGAGTATCAACTCATGGATAGACCTGATGAGCGGTATGTATTGGGAACATATACATTCATACCCCTTTATACTTATATATTTTATAGGCGAAACATGGAACGTGATGAAAATCGGCTTTCAGTTGAAGCAAGTCCGGGAAAGGCTTGCAAAAGGCCTCGTTGACAAAGGTGTTCTACGTACCGAGAAGCGTAACTTCCTCTTGTTCGACATGGCTACGCACCCCGTCGCCGATGTACGAACTAAAGAGGGAATCATAAACCGCGTTGTTACTCTCCTTACTTCAACTACCAGCGCCCTACCACCAGCCGCCCTAGACAAAGAAGGTGTGCAATGTCGTGTCCTTCGGGCCGTCTGTCTAGTTTGCGCCGCGTATTCCGCAAGCGTTCTTGATAACGCCTTTGGCCGGTTGGGATACGAAGAACGCGAGGCTGCTTTCCAGAGGTGCGATGATATTCTGGGCGAGTTTGTCACTTGGCCATACGGCACGGGCGGGATCGGTACCGATGTACCGCTACCAGCGGCAACAGCTGCTGGAAGGAGGAGACAGGCGACTAGACTAGCTAGTGGGAGCAATGTTGAGCTCAGTGGTAGGGAAGTCGTACTCGGACTCGTCCAGGAAGTGCGAAAGGAGGCAATGGGCGGCGATGAGGACGTTGGATTCGAACTGATCGCAGGGGTCCTAGAGGTGCTATCAAAACTCGACTCCTTGCTCTGATCCTATGTCCTATGGTCTGCCCTTACACTCTTCGTCTTCATCTTGTCCTAACATACCAAACAGGAGTTATTGGAAAGCCTCCGCGAACCAACGGCAGCATTTCTAGAACTGCAAGAGTTCTCCTCTGTCACGTCACGTGGCGACGGGTACGCGCGAACCGACTGCGGGCTCGACGGCTCGCAGCAAAAGATTTCGATTTTTCCCTGTTCGACTATTATTCAGTCTATTCTACGCTTCGGTCGCACCTAGTACCGTGGCCGTCCCCTCCCCGTTTCCCTCTCTATTTCTCTTTCTTTTCGTTGTGTGGATATCTGCTAGCGTATTACCATCGACCCATTCCCGTCAGATATTTATACCAATAATCATGACAGCAAGCACAGCTGCGCCATTTTTCCTATCATCGGAGAGTGGTCGTGTGATCCGTCTCTTCATCTAGTTTTAGCTTTGTGTAACGTGTGGGCGCTAAATAATTTTAACTGTATTGTTGCCGTCTCTAGACTTGACACGATGTGTCCTGTAACGTCTGAAGAGCATCAAAATGTGGGTACGTGCGAGAGTAACTCGTGTAGGAGCAGATGGCTTTTGTCCAGGTCTTTCTCAAGTCGGATAGGTCGACCAATTGGCTAATATGCATTACCAGCAGGAGATTTGAATCGCCATGAAGCCCATTAGATGGCGAATCCAAGCCTCCAGAGAATATCAAAACGTGGACACACAGGACGAAAACGTCCCCTTTATGCATCGTTTCTAGTCAAAAGGCTCGGCCCGTTATACAAAGGCACGCAATAATCCCGGTGGTCCAGAGGATTGAACCTTATACATGATGACTGATATTTTCATAAAGTAGACACGGAGCGGCAAGCGTCTGGCAGCGTGGTCACTATTAAGATATTTTAAGCACACCACCGAGGAGCCATGCGATACCTTTTTCCTATGAGTATGTTCGACAGAAGCATTCAACCTTGCGCAATCTTCGAGAAGAGCAGTCGTCAGACCTACTTTTACATAGGGTATAAAATTATTGGCCCTCCGTGCTCTTCGTAGAGCAATAGATTGCTCCGTTAGAGCGTTATGGGCTTGAGCAATAGACCACTCCAAAGGCAATCGTGAGGCCAGAGTCTTATCATGATTGAACACCTAGATCACTCCCAGCATACATGTCGCATATATGGGGTTGCAAATGGACCCTCTGCAATATGTAACGTTGTCCAAAAACAACTGCATACCAGGAAGGAAATCATATAAATTTGCCGATAACAGGATATTTATTCACACCCTCGAGGGATTCGAGATGTTACGTATCCCCGCCCCTAGAAGAAAACAGCGATCGTTGTGGGTAACCAGAGTCCTTAGAGGCGGAAGAAATAGTATTGTTATCGGCTTCCTTCTGAATGTCATGACTATGTTTGTGGTATATCCTTCCACGTTGTTAAATTGGACCTACTTATCGAAGGGAAACAGTACGCGAGTCTATTTTTAGAACACTTCTGGTAGAACTTCTCCAGATCCTGTTCCTCTTAACAGTAACACCAGTAGCAGGTGGTCAAGTGATCTTATCTAGTGCGTTCCATGTGCAACCAAGGTTGACGTAGAATGATGAAGAAGGAGAGTATTTAAACGCTCACTGAGCTTGATTGCGGCTCAAGCGCTCTCGTGGCTCTCTCCTCCGTCATGGTCTACGACAAGGCGATAGACGCAAAGAACAGCTTGGAGAAGGATACCAATGGAGCTGGAAGGGAGCTCGAAATGGCCAGAGCACTCTCCTACGATGAGAAGACCTCTGAGGGGAAGATCCCTATAGCTGAACTCGACCCTAGCGAAATTGGCGAAGTCTTCGCAGACGGTCCACGTTTGATAGATCTTGGGGAAGATGGAAAGGAGCGCCCAATTGGTACGAAGTCGTTTACTGAACAATTCGTTCAACTAAACCTTTTTTATAGAAACTGACGCCGATTATTCTACACGGTTGGTATCGCTGGAGGACGACCCTACACTTCCTATATGGACATTCCGTATGTGGTTCTTGTCCCTGGGTTTGTCGTGCTTCGGGGCTGTCTTAGGCCAGATTTTCGTGAGCACAGCCATTTTTTTAGTCCAAAGGTTGGAATTCAAACATCATTTATTACCAGTACTTCCGCCCTCAAACAGTGAGTTCTTCAGAGAGGCTTCGACCGTTGATGCTGAACGCTCCTGCTAACCATGTCTGGTATAGGTTCAAGTCAGCCAGCTGTTTCTCCAGGTTCGTTACCACGTCTACTACTCTCTCGATTTCCATCATTAAATACTCTCCAATTAGATTATTTCGTACATAATGGGAAAGGTAGAACATCTAGTGCCAAGGTTATCATGTGGACGAACCATTGACTAGTACTCCCATAGGCTATGGAAGAGATTATACCTGGTCCTGCTGAACATTCGCGTTTCCGGTCTCCGGATAATGCGTTTTGGAGGTATGAAGCGTCATTTCTCGTCCTTTTGATGCAAACGTCGACCTGGATTGTAGATTCATGAATCCAGGACCATTTAGTAAGTGTTATGACCTCCTCAAACTATACTATTTCTAACCGACAACTTCATTTGGCAGATATCAAAGAACATGTAGCCATTACTATCATGGCCTCAACAGCATCCTCTTCCGCTTTGGCGATCAGTATATTCGCAGCACAAGACTTGTATTATAGCGTGCGGCCTAATGCTGCTGTCGGTATTTTCACGTACGTGCATTGAGCCCTTCTCTACTCTACCTATCTCATTCATCCGGGCGGGAAATTAGGTTGATAAGCTCCCAGCTAATTGGTTATGGTATGGCCGGTAAGCAGGGAGATTGAACTTACTTTCCAGCGCGACAGCTGACAGTGTTGTCCATCAGGCGTTGTCCGAAGCTTCTTGGTGTACCCGACATTCGCAGTATATCCGCAACTAATGCCTACTGTACAACTTTTCGACGCGCTTCACAGAGGGCACGATGCGATAATGCAGAAGAAACGCTTGAAGTTCTTCTGGATCATCTTCATTGTCATTTTTGTCTGGGAATGGTTCCCGGTAAGGTCATCGCAGGAATTCACACGATTGTCACTGATAAAGATATATTCCCAAATTAGGAATATATTGCTCCGTTAGTGATGACATTTTGATGGCACATTTCTGCTTTTCTCACCGTTCGTCTTCAGAACGCTCACTGGTGTCAGCATATTCTGTCTTGCAAACCAGAAAAGCGCATGGTTCACTCGCGTCTTCGGTGAGGAAGTCGTTGTATGCCCGCTGTCTTTCTTCTGCTGACTCAGTTTCCAAGGTGGCGCCGCTGGCAATGAGGGCCTGGGAGCATTCTCGCTATGCTTCGACTGGGCATACGTCGGAGCTGGAGGGGGCACGATCGGATCTCTATTCACTCCCCTGGCTACGCAATTATCGCTCTATGCAGGCTGCGCTGTGTGCATGTGAGTTATTCCATTTCGGTTTTACTTTCATTCGTCACTCTTATGTACATGTTTCGCGGCGCGCTAGGATTGCATTCTGTGCTTGTTATGCTAGGAACACCTGGAATACGCAAAACTTCCCATTTCTCACACAGCTGCTTTACTATGAGAACGGTATGATTTTCTACAATGCTTGAAACCTATCAATATATAACTTACTCATTACTGGCCAGGTACCGAATACAATCAACTTGCTATTCTGAATGACGATTTCACGCTGAATGAGGATAAGCTGGCGATTCAGGTAACATAGAACCTTGTCAATATGGTAAAGCGTTGCTAAATCTTCTATGACAGGGCTTGCCATGGTATGCGGCATCCCAACTGTTGTACAAAATCAGCAGGACGATGTATATCGGTGGTGAGTGTCTTTTGCCGATAACATCAGCGACAAATTTAATTCATTCCAAATATTAGCTGCTGTTACTCATTTTATTGTCTGGCACTCGGAAACTGTTTACAAGATTATCCGTGATCACCGAGTTTGTGGACTTCCATTATTCTTGGAGCTTTTTCTGACTTGTGTTCAAGAACTCGGGCTGCAAAGACCCTCATTACTTGAAAATGAAGGCGAGTCAAGAAATACAACGCATCGGCCTTGTTCACTTATGCTCATCCTTTGACGAATCAGGTCTACCGAGAGATTTCGGACTGGTGGTACTTTGCTATCTTCCTAGGTACCATGGCTGTCGCCATTGGAACCACATATGCGGCGAAGTCAGGACTTCCTTGGTGGGGCACTATCGTGGCTTTGATTTTTGCATGGCTCTTTGTGCCGATCATTGGGACTGTGAGTTTCGCTAGCGTTAAACGTGCAACCTAGATCTAATGCTACATATCACAGCTCAGCGCTACTGTTGGGTATGCCCCGAGTATCGAAAATATGGTTCAAGTTAGTTGCATGCCTTCGCCAATTGATGTCCATCTAATCATCTGTGACTCAACAAGATGCTCGGAGGCGCCATGATTCCTGGCCGACCCGTTGCAAACATGTACTTTACGATGTATGGCTACAACCCTGTTGTCCAATCGCTGAACTTGCTTCGGGATCTGAAGCTGGTATGACTGACGTTCTCTCTTTGGTATCTTCGTTAAAAATACTCACAATTTCAGGGTCAATATACGAAACTGCCCCCAAGGACTACATTTAGCGTTCAAATCATTGGAACGATCATCGTAAGCCTCATGAACAGTCCTATATTTCCGAATGACATCTCTTAGGCGAATTTTGACTACAGGGAGGACTTTTGAACTTCGTGATCATGAAGGTATGATCTCGACGCTCTTATAATCAACGAGGAATTGTCAGACGCTCATGAAACATTTACAGACTGTACTAAATGCCCAAAGAGATGTACTCAAAAGTGTCCAAGGAACGAACGTATGGTCGGGGCAACAGGTAATTATTGCTATCTTCCGAAAGAATATCAGCTCATGACCTTCCGACTGCTCTTTCTAGATTCAATCTTACAACAGTGACGCAATCGCATGGGGTGCTTTAGGAACTCCATTGTATGCAACAGGAACGCGATACGGGGTGAGTGTCCCATTACCCTAATTCAGATAGCCTTTGACTAACAATATTTTAGTTTGTCCCATATATGCTTCTTGTTGGTCTTCTGTTCCCCATCCCTTTCTGGTTGCTCCATCGCAAATATCCCAAATTTGGTTTCAACTACGTTTTCACTCCGATTCTTGTTGGTCAGTGCACCTCACCCAACGATATAACGTTTGACTGATCCTCCGTTCTTAGCCGAGCTGGGATTCTTGAGCGTCGGTATCAACTCGAGCGTGTTTACTTCATTTGTCCTTGCTGTATTCTCACAATACTACCTGCGAAAGTGAGCACTGGTTTAGAAAAACTCCGTGACTCATCTGTAACTCCTTGGCGTAGGTATCGTGCAACTTGGTTTAGGAAATACAAGTGAGTTCCATTGTCTAACGATTGTAGTATATCTCATTGCCATGATCAGCTTCCTACTAAGCGCTGCACTTGATGGTGGTACTTCGGTAAGTCTCACAACTTGTTTCATGAATAGATGATTGACCGGGTCTGCGATATAGGTCATGGTTTTCGTATATACGTTTGCTGTTGGGGGAGGTAGTGGCAAAGTTATCCCATTCCCCCACTGGGCACTAGTGAGTTGAAAACGACGAAGTGCAGGACATTCCGAAAGATCTGACAATATATGCAGAACCCTGTGGGCAATCCGGATTACTGCAAGCGATTGACTGATTTATCGAATTGAACTTCTCCCTCTTGATTTGTTTCTGACCCTGTATTCGAGGACGGTATCTTATGTAATAAACGAAGTATCATTTGCCTATTGTAGTCCGAAATGGCCTTGAGCTTCAGCAAAAGTGGTATTGCATCCCCACGGAATCACCATGGATTTCTGCCTCCTTCTATGTTAACAAACTGTCCTCCGTCCTTCTCGCGTGTTGAGTTCTGAATAATATTTGCAAGAAGCGCAGCGGCAACGTGAGGTGGGCGAGTGAACTTTTCTATTTGTGCAGCGTCGACAAGTCCAGTAGGTTCCAAAATTGCGACGTTTCGTTGCACTGGACAGAACATGCGCATGTAAGGACGTAAGAAAGTCTTGAACAAGTCTCGATTCCATAAAATATTGACGTACCCATGTCTGTGTTCACACCGCCAGGACATAACGGAAAGGAGACTAAAAGACGGTCACTATTACGCTCATAATAAGAGTCAAGCTAAGGAAGGCCTACTTAGCCATTCATTCTCGAAGTGGATCTTCCTTGTCACCCAGTTCAAAGCGGCTTTGCTTGACCCATAAGGGGACATATCGAGGGGATCAGACGCAATAAGGTCTATGCTGCCACTCCTAGTGCTGATGGGAATAAATCGGGGGGTTGTACTCGCTTTAAGGAGGGAGTAAAATGCTTGGAATAAGACGATAGGGCCGAGTGTATTGACCTGTGGTAGTAAAGTAAATGTAGAGAGAAAAAATTGAGATGTAATAAAACATAGGAATCAAATAGAGATATCTTACCGCGAAATGATTCGTGAATTCCTGTATGGGAGCTTCGTGAACTTTGCCCAGGTATGTATAGATGCCTGATTGCATCGAAGACAAATCAGCAACAGCGAGCATACTCTAGGAGCCTACAGAGCAGCTCAAAAATCTCACCAGCGTTAGAAATAACAGTATCCACTCGACCGTGATTGTCGTGAATCTCCTTCGCAAGCGCTTCATTCCCCGCTTTGTCCCCGGAGACACATTTCACGATTCTAATTCTTCCTGAATACTTTTGGGCAACTTCTTTGAGTTTCAAGCTGCCTGAGCTAGACGGGTCGCGTGCACCAGCATATATTACAGCAGAGGGGTCAGCGGAGGCGAAGGCATCCACCAAGGCTAAGCCTGAATTTCATGGCCAGTGTGGTATTCGTGACAAAGAATGTAACACAGAAGAAAAGAACAACTATCCATACCTATGCCCCGAGTTGCACCTGTGATCAAGTAGATGGATTCAGACATTATATTGCAAGAAGGTCTGTCTGTGTGGTCAATGTGTGGTCGAGATCAAGCAATCTGCTATCGAACACTATATCAGGGACTCGGGATTAGCCGAGGTCAACGTGCGTGGGTAAAAGAAAAAGAGGCTGGAAGAAAGACGTAATTCACGGACGCTCTACGTCGTTCATTCATGTATTTGATTCCACTGTGGTCTAATATATACCGAGTAGACCCAGAGAATTTGTTTTAAGTGGTCGTAGTTACCTACACATAATCGTTCCTCATGTGAACCAAATAGATATTCGAACCATTGCATATGACAGGCGACTCGCTGTAGTACATCAGCTGGATCTTTGGAGGTTAGAAGTTTGGTTTCAGTATTTCGTCTATAATTACCAGCGACAATTATCGATACGAGTTTACTGTAACTTTCGACTGGATACATCAACTTTCTCAGTGGTTGGAACTGATGTTATATTTCTCAATCATACGGTCAGCATTGAGGTCGACAATAACGTCAGATTTATCATGAATATCTACTGAATAAAGGGTACAGCAGGGCAAGATATCAGGTCAATATCATCTTAGAGAAAACGCGGAATGCTGAGTGTGGCTGGGTAGATAGTGTGCAACAAACCAAGAATAAGTTTCGAGGACTTCTCGATAACTACGCTCACAGCGACCTTAATTTCAACTAGTTTCTTCTGCGAATCTTGGGGCGAGAGGCTACTTTGAGAAGCCTAATTCTCTTCTACAAGAGTCATAATGCACAATGTTTCGGCCAGAACAACGGCCATGTATAGTTTTACTCCGTATTTTATCCTCATCCTGCTCAGACTCACGTCGCGCTTGGCAGTTAACGCAGTATTTAGTTTGCGTATGTTGACTACAGCTGGTGGAGTGCGACGGGAAACGCGGAGAACCGCGTCTTCCTTAGAAATTCTCCAATGAGGTGAAACGTCAGGTTAATTGACCGCCACAAATTCTCCTCAGATCTGAAAGTTGGAACGTTGATATAGAGAGAGAATGTTGAACTACAGAAAGAGATATAGGCAATAATCTCGCCACCGCAGCTTATCTAACTAAGTACCAAGCTTCTAGTCTATAATCCTCTTGTATTTCAAATAACATGGCTCTCCCATGGGGCTTGCCTGTCAGATTGATATTAGTATTAATACATAAGAAGAATAATTGATGTGCACTTACTCGCTGCAAGTCGTTAATATCGGGAATGGGTAGTTGCTTGGGGAAGTTGCCTTTGCCATCTACGAGCTCATACTCGTATCCGGCAAGGAAAAGTGCCACGATCATCTTGATTTCAAGCTTGGCGAACTATATCATTCAGGATGTATGAGCCTGCGCGTAATGAGGAAGATATAAGAGAGCCATACCTTCATCCCGGAGCATGGGTGGCGTCCCCCTCCCCAAGCAATAAAGGCGTACGCCTCTTTCTTATCCTCTTCACGTCCAGGCTCGAACCGGGATGGGTCCCAGTCGTCAGGGTTCGTGTAGATGTTAGGGTTGAGGTGGACGTCCGCTGCAGAATACGCCAGGAACCAGCCACGCTTGACAATCTTGCCTGCCATAGGTAAGTCGGCCTTAGTGTTACGACGAAGTGCAGCTCCCGTAGCCGTAAGACGAAGCGTTTCCTTCAAGCACAACTCTATGACAGGCATTTCGGACTCCCAGGCGTTGATTGGAATGCTGGCCAGACGTTTGTGGAGAGGTTCATTTACTAACACAGGGTTGGAATGGTTAGCAATCAGGTCATCGACCTCTTTGATTGCCTTTGCTTTCCACTCCGGATGAGCCGCAAGATAGATCAAGATCCAGCAAGCTAATTGTGTGATCAGCAATCAGAAGATTTAAGCAAGATAGTCACCGTACAATTCACACTGGTGTTGGTGATTCCAGCAAAGATTATGATCATGGCGAACTAAAGACTCATTAGGGTGCTTCCTATTTGGACAGAAAGTGTGCGTACTCCAACAATAGCCTTGTTTTCGAGCCCAGAAGCAATGAGGACATCGAACGCATCTGCAGATGGGGTAGCATTGCGCCTCTGTTCAATGTACGTGACCAAAAACTTGTAAAGGTCGGTAGTTGCCTTCTCTTTACTCCGGGTTGACGACGTAGGAATCCAAGGCAGAATTAGAGAAAACGGCGTTGCGCTCTTTTCGATAATGTCGAAGTACTTCCACATCTCGGCAACGGCCGCTGGGTCATTCGACAGTGATCGACAAGACACCATTCGAATAGTCATTTGGATAACGAGCTAATAAATCATTAAGGTAGACCCTGGATAAATCAGATATCTAGTACCCACATCGTAGACGTTGCGGAAGGGGTCAATTCTTCCTTCTTTTGCTGGCATTGACACCGATAGACTATCGTGGATGTCGTCAAGAAGCGAAGGAAGCACTACACGTCGTATTCAGCTTTATTTGTATCAGAACCAATGTGTGTCACTCACCATCAGCGAGACGCTCCTTGCTGAAGAGGACCGCGACGTTCTTATTGAACCAAGTCATATTTTCGGGCTGCCACTCTGCCTCTGACGATTGTTCGAGACGTGGTGCCTACAAGATTGTGTTAACTGGGGCATTCTGGAGCGATGGATAGTAGACAGAGCATACCCCTCCGAGGAGAATTTGATACCCTTGAGTGAAGTCCAGCCATTTGTCATTGTGGAACACTTTACGCCCTTCTTCTCCAGAGACTGCGACAACGGTGTGTTGCAAGAATCGAAATTGAAACAGTTCTTGCTTCGTCTTCGCAAAGCCATTGAACATGAAGTCATGACGCTTAGTAAAGAAGGACCAAGCAGTGAGGCTGGATATCCAGCCAGGGAGCTTGGCAATTCCAGAGTCGTCCTTCACTGCGGCCGGGCGGAAGAGTAGCGTCAATGAGCCAAGTAGGATAATCCCAGCTGCGGTGGCAGCAGCTGGGATACGTGAATCGAGCTGCGCTGCAGCGCGAAGGTCAGAAAGAACGGTTGTAGCGTTCATCGTTGTAAGAGATGAGACGCAGAAATTCCTCCACAGAAGTCCATTTTTTATTTAGGCCGATGTCTATCTGTGATATGATAAGAACATATCGTAAGGTGGGGAACTACTACGGTGATTAGAATGAACGAATGTAACATCTCCATGTTGATTGGAGCTTCTATCAGAGCGTATGGACTTTCAATAAGTACAATGCACGAGGGCCATGGACAAGTGAGGCTGAAACTGAAAACCCCATCGAGACTCCGTCTGCTGGGAACACTTATCTCTCCTTGTCAAGAAGTGAGAGACCAAAGTACCCGAACATTACTGAAAAAATGAATTACAGTAGGCGGTTCGTAAGGACATTGCTTACTGCGCAGAAAGAGATTGTCCGTATAGATATCAGCTTCGCGAATCATATTCAACCGCATTGGAAGTGATTCTGCGATTGAACTTTCCGTTCATCGCCGTTCGCCGGCTCGCTTGGTTCGGGAATCGGCCCGAAGTTGATGTGACAATGATCAAGCGCCTGGGTACCTTAGCGAGCGCTTAACCCCGATTGTATCTGAGATCGACACCTACTGAAAGATCTAAACAAAGTATGGCGTTAGAATGTCAAGCGTTGTGATCCCGAAGATATAGGAACACAAGTCCATACGCGAAAGTCGAATTTTGATGATAGCGAGGCAACTGGTTCATTTTACATGCGCAGATTGTAGTTGTCCGGACTTATGGTCACTGCGAACTTCGAAGTAGCGCCGACGCCTTGCCTCGCCGTTCTTGAACTTAATGGCAATGCTGTGCGAGTCCAGTACTCCTTCCGATGATTAGCCTAACGCGCATAGGTTGTCCACAAAGATTAGACGAAAGATTATGAAAATATGCAACCGCGCTCGGAAGCGATTCCCATCTGCAGGTCGATGATACACATGGTGCGTCGTTGGAAATTTCAGCACAGAGAACTTTGTTATCTGTTTGGGTTTATCTGATGAAACTCTAACTCTACATCTTCCCGTGGATAGTGGCCCTTGAACTCGGAGTAGTCTGCTGGATAGCTGTAATGAGAGAGAAAGGCCTGAGAGTTTTGACACTTTCGCACGGAAAATGGCCATAAACTATCAAGAAGTACACCGCGCTCAAGTTTTCTCATAGCCAATGTCCTCCTCAGCCACTAAAGTTGCCCTTGTTACTGGCGCCGCTCAGGGTATTGGCAAATCCGTCGCATTAAAGCTCGCAGATGATGGCCTTGATGTCGCTCTCAATGATATTAGCTCCAAATCCTCCGAACTTGAAGCCGTCAAAGCAGATATTGAGGCCAAGGGGCGAAAGTCATCGATTCTCATTGGCGATGTTTCCTCGGAAACCGATGTCATAGCCATAATCGATGGTGTAGTCTCTCAACTTGGAGGCCTTGACGTCGTATGTCATTGGACTTACCGTTTGCTATATTTCGGCTCTGATCATATCCTTATAGATGGTAGCCAATGCGGGTATAACTTTTGCTTGCCCTTTGACTGAATGTACGACATCGCGAAATTTGAATCCATCTTCGTTCTCATAATGAACCTCACAGTGCCTGTGTCAGAGTGGGATAGAATTTTCTCTATCAACACTCGAGGTCTCTTCCTCTGCTATCGGCACGCTGCCAAGCAGATGATCAAACAAGGACGAGGTGGACGAATTATCGGTGCAGCCTCCTCTGCTGGAAAGCAGGGTAAGTAACAGGCATCAACCGATCGCCAGTTCATTCACCGATTTTCGATAGGGATCGCAAATCTTGGACACTACAGCGCATCGAAGTTCGCTGTACGTGGACTAACACAGGCCGCAGGTCAGTATCGGACTCACTGCTTAGCGCTCAGCGCTTAGTACCGGTGGTCATATATATCTGATACAAAATTTCCGTTAGCACAAGAGTGGGGTCCGCATAAAATTACCGTGAATTGTTACGCGCCTAGTATGTTTCCTAGACTATTCTCAACTTCATCTCATTCAATTTAATTCCAGGTACTGTTCAAACTCCCATGAGCACGTTGATCTAAATAAAGCGTATTCTCTACGCTGACGTTTCATTATAGTTGATAATTTCATAAACCAAGTTGGGGTACCCAAGGACGCATTCTACACAAGTGTAAGTTGAAAGTTGTCGGAAATACTTTACTTACCATTTGACGTTTTCAGCAAAGTCAAGCAACTGCTGTAGGATATCACGGCCAACCAGAATACATCGCAAGTTTCGTGTCGTTCTTAGCATCTGAGAGCTCTCATCATATCACCGGTGAGTATCCACTCAATGCGTCAAATACTTGTGTTAACTGATTATGTTTTAGGTCAAACCGTAAGTTTCTTCCGAAGCCCGCCTTTCAAAACCGTGAATTGATGTGACAGCATAGATTAACATTGATGGTGGAAAGCTTTTTGATTGAGGGATTAGCACCTACGATCGACACATCCAATGCCACTGCAGATATTGTACATATCTCAGTGACACAAAATTTACGGAATCAACATATCAAATACTTACAGATATCAATATCATTTTGAGTGCAACTCGGTGCAAAGTTGCGACGAACAACGAAAGTCGAAAGGTTTCAATCCGATATCTGCGGGTTTACACGTGAAGACCTGTACCTCCTTCCTTGAACGAGCTACATGTAGCGTCGCGGGGCCGACAATAGTACTTGTCAGTCAAGAGCCATTCATACACTGATGTGTAAGTGATGTAGAGCACATTAGCGATAAGCGCCGGCGTTAACTGTTGGTGAGGTATGGAATAGAGAAAAGGATATAGGGTTCCAAGCGGGAATCAATACGAGACAAGCAGACATTCAGTGGGGCAAGTGTTCTTTAGCGAGAAAACGCAGTCAAATGGCAAAAAATGGGGATAACAGGCGAGCAACTATAGAGACAGCTTTGCACCCAGGACCCGCTCATATCGCGGTGGCAAAACACGAAGTGAAAACACGGTCTGGGCTCCGCCGCAGGATGAAAGCAGAGGTGCCAAGTACAGTGTAGCTGTCCACACCGAGTAAGCTCGAAGTTCCCCATAGAAATTATTCTATATGGGCGGTCATTGGGAGCGCGCAAAAAAACAGCAAGACGAGCGATGAACGGAAGGCACTTCCGCGATGTATCCGATATTTGAATTTTAGACTTGAGCGATTCCAATGAAAGAAAACTGAGCGCTCAGCGACCATACGACAAAATCCCCTTTAATTTCGCGGTGAGATCCGTCTCACGAAGCGGGATGGGGGGTGTGGAGTATTTTGACAGTGATATTTCTTGATGTTTTGAGTCGTCCGATTAAATATGCTGTCGCTCAAAACTAGGGTTCAAGATGAAGAGATGTTCAGTATGGCAACTGTGCGCTCCAAGTGCGGGAAGTGGTGAACTTGAAGTTTTGGAAAACTTACAATGTGGAAGTCGTGAGGCGGAGCGGTTCCGATCTCGTCCGTGCGTAATTATGTTTATTTGGCTCGCCCTAAAAGCCAAACAAAACACATCAAATTATTTCGCCAATCAGTAACCTGGCTAACCACGCTGATGAGAGCACAGATGCAGGAAATTTCAGAATTGTTGATTGCAGCAATCAGATAAATTTGGGAAGCTATATTGGAGAAATCGAGCGACAGAGTATATACATGCTCTACGTACTGAGTACCCGAGTGCTCTGCCCGTATGAACAACATACTTATTCTACAAGTGACGGAATGACAAGAAAGAGGGATCTAAATTTATACATACAGCGACGTTGAATGTTGAAATTGTCACCTTCTAAATGCACGCGGAAGCGCGCTGCACAAGAAAGTCAAAATAGCCTTCAAGCGATGATGACTTTGCGAGTCTTCTGAATATCAAGACCTTCGTCGCCAAAGTACCTAGTTAAGGATCTTCTATGAGCAATCTTCCCCTCTTATTTAGTAAGGCACGTACCTCCCCGAACCAAAGTTCCACTCATCGTGACCACGGATCCATTGCCCTGTATTATTTGAGACACGGTCAATCTTTTCACGGATGTACATGATTATGATCAAGAGCTCACCGAGACCATGGACGTAGGCCTCAACCTGGCGATCAAGTTCTTCACCGTAAGATGGGAAGCCGCGTTTGTTGAGAACGTCATCGCGAACTTTAAGAAAATGTTCGACGATATCATCGTGCGTGTCCGAAATCCACTGAATGCCCCCCGCCACATCGGTATTGTTGTTCTTCATAACGACAGTGACAGCGTTGTAGTCAGCATCGTCGACCAAGATCTCTTTCTTGTACGAGCACATATCCTGTATTCAAACGCATTAGCATATTGTCGTTTCGTACACGGCGCAAAAACTTACATTGGCTAACACAATCATGTCGGTGGTATCCCTGTTAAGTTCAACAATAAACGGGTGCTCCATGATATGGTGCGGAATATCCAATCCGAGAGAGATCTCTAGGAACGCGAAGGACGGGTCGGATCCGATGTTGTCTCGCCTTGCGACCATGTACTCCTCGATGGTGCAAATGTAGCGAGATTTATCGCGGCGCTGAGCTTGAAGAATAACAGAATCTAAGTAAGACCTCCAAGCCTTAACGAAACGCTCTTTTGTAGCCTGGGGCGCGTTCAAAGATGCGCGCTTCCAGAATCTTTTGAAGGCAATTAGATTGTGTCGCCTATGTTTATTGAAGTGCTTACTGTCTTGCAATTTCGCCGATGATTGGCTCACCCTCTGATCTTGGCTCATCAGGGTGGAGGATAGCATCCATGGTGGCCTCACAGTGAACCTTAGTGCCTTCGGTGTCCAGAATATCGGTGTGCTCATCAAGAGTGAAGAATGTGTGCATCAAATCGCAGCAGCTGCGAAGATCGTCTTCGAGGAAACGTTAGCTATGTTTCAAGAAAAATAAATTGAATAGGAACGCACAGTGCGTCGCTCTGGGAAAGGTCAGAGCTGACACGAGACCTAGAATGACTATCAGAAAAAAGTGCATCCTATCATTCAATGAGACTTACTAAAATCGCACTTGTTGAACGCTTTCTGACCCGCAGGACTGAATGGGTTGAAGCTTTCGAGCCAAGCAACGGACTCTGCTTGAGCAGCGCGATAGTAAGGACTGATGATACGCTCGTAAGGCCAGTTACGAAGAGTATCTGGCAAGATGTAGAACGGCGGTTCTGCAGCAACTTCCTTCGAATCTGCGTAGACAGGCAAAGTTCCAGCCTCAGATTTAGAGACGGTGGTCTCAGTGAAAGTGTTGGTTTCGATGGCCATTGAAGATATGATTTGGTCGCGGTTCTACACTGGGGGAAGGATGCGAGGGATATGTTCAGGATGTCATGACTTGCTAATCCTTGGAAGTCTTTAAAAGGAGGCTTCAAGATCTCACCTTGAAAGAGAATGAAATTACCCGGAGGACTGACTGGTTTGGAGTATAACCAACTCGTCTGTTTTCCATCGGAATCGCATCAAAAGCGAGATGTTTCAGCATTGTGGCATCTGCATTCTTGGAATTACTATAGGCGCTCCCTACAACCGTTGAGAAACTGGACACCACTACTTTACACATTTTTTTCCATTCGCATGATTGTAACAGTTATCTACTTCAGTTCAGCGATCCAAAGATTTGATATCTCCGAATGGTCATAAGCTTACCGACGGACGGTGCGAGACTGCATACGCACAACGCGGTATACTCGGAGAACGAGTCCAAGTACCATCCATCCATTCAGTCCTACTTCGAATGCTACGATAACGGTTGAATTAATCAAACGCAGCACCTTTTGGCAAATATCAAGCTGACTTAGAAGTTATTTTGATACCGTTATGAGCTAAATAGAAGCATCTAAAACGAACAAGTTGTAATGCTCATCTTTACCAAATTCTGGAGCATACTTGGCTACAATTAGATGAAATTCCAACTCACTTAGACGGTCTCTGGCACGTAGTGCGAAAGAGGTTCGCAGAAATGTGTAAAACTGTTTCCGCGCCTAACTGCTTCATTATTTGATCGACCTCAGAAGCCAAGCCCTTCACATGTTGCTTCTACTTCAAGTTAACGGTAATAACGTTTCTTTCAATCGGTTTCTTCAAGTTCCTGTGAAAATTGTTTCGAAGTCAAGTACAGGGCATGATACTTTCAAGACCTATTCACCTCCACACGGGCACTACTGGATTGCGTGCTATTTCGTTCAGCGGCTATGCGCGGGAGTCAACATCCTATGCTTTCCCAAGTCCAATAAAATAAGAGCTAAATCATTCTGAAGTCTTGTTACAAGGTGACAATTCTATGTTTTGGCAGCTTGGCACACAGAGATGAACCGGTACCAACTGTATTGTTTTGCAAAGTATGTAGTAAAAGACAACAGATCTTGATCAGGAGAAATTCCGGCGCTTCTGCGTCAGAGGTAAGATAAGCGCTATTACAGCCGATGGGCTACGGCGAAAGGATGTGTGAGAGATACATAAACTAAGTCAAATAGAAAAATGTCGACCTTACGGACACTGCCTATGTCTTTGATGTAGCTTTCGTCAACCGTTACGCCGCCGCTGGACATCAACGGAGATATTTTAGGGTGCTATCAACGAAGTATTTAGCCATATCTGATTATCTATCTACAGAAGAAGTGAGTCAAAACAAGGTTCCTATACCCGAATTACAGTCTCGTCAAAGTCTCGTGTATCTGCAGATCTTCCAGATCATATATCACCATGTACACATAATGGTCAAATGGAGGGGTTAAGGTACAGTCTGGAGATGTACGGCCAAAGTCCTTATCAATAATGATCTGAATAATTTTTTGTCCATGGCCAATCTTATCATCCTAAATGCACTAAGAGAGAAGAATTGCATGAAAATGGTTTGAATTTCCTGCTTGCGTGTTTGTCTATTTCCTATTTTGTGCAGTTACTTGCCAATTTAGGCTACTAAGTATCGCACAGTAAGCTTGGGTCCAGTACTTAGATGTAGTGGTCTGTTTCGAACGTAATACATTTCCTGAAAGTGTCATCGAGAACCTGGGGTCGGAAAGCCGTAACATTCGAGACACCTGAACAATGTTCGACGTAAGTCCCCGGGGTCTTTTACTTTCCGCCATTTTCCTCGCAATCCAGACTCAATCAATTGCTGTGCTTCTTCAATGGTTATCGACGAATGGAACTTCCAAGAGAGGATGTGATAGTCAAGGACAGTCAGATGTCGCCATAGCCTCAGGTAGACCTCCCTCCGGAAGCGTTCTAATTTGGTTCGGTTTGGATTCCGACGCCATCGGGAAAACAGATCTAATGAAACGAATGATGCTACAAACAAGATAGCTCTTAGAGCCATTCGGGACCATAAGTAGTTCTCAATTCATAAGAATACACCACCAGAATCGACTCTTTCATGCAGGAGACAATGATCTCCTTCATCTCTGTACTCGATAATGTTCCCTTCAGCGCTTGGCTCGTTGCCCCCTTCATTACCTTTGGACTTTTACTCCTCGTACGAGGCGGACTCCGATGGCAAACTCTCAGAAATTTACGTGGGCCACCTTCTGGATCCTGGCTCTATGGACATCAGGTCGAGTTCTACCGTCAAAATGATGTGGGTGAATTAGATTTCAACTGGGCTAACGAGTACGGAGGCGCATGGAAAATTGACGGTTGCTTTGGTGTCAGTAGTTCAACTCTTCATTTTCAATGAACAAAATCTTGATTCCTATGCTGTAGCGGAATATTTTGATGATATCAGATCCCAGTGCCATCCGGCACACAATCCACACCATGGGATACGGCTACCCCAAGACCAGAGAGAGCAAGACCTTCACTGGTCTGGCATTTGGTCGTGGCGTGTCTTGGGCTGGAGGTCAGTACGATTCTACGCGTGCCCCTCTGCATGTTTATTGAGGAAATCTAGGTGATACACACGTTCGCCATAGGAAATTATTGAATCCTGCGTTTACTGCGCAAGCCCAACGACCATTTTACCCCGTATTTAGACGTGTTGCGGCTCAGGTATTGATAACTCTATCTTCCAGCGGTCTCTTCTAAATTGCATTGGTACAGCTCACTAGCCAGTGGAAAGACAAGCTTCAGGAAGGCGACTGCTCTGATTTCCAAGTTATGGATATCTCCCGTGGACTTGTCAATACAACTTTAGATATTATCGGGGAAGGTGACTCTTACCAGCTTTCTTTGCTGTCTCACATCTGATTTTCTCTTAGCCGTCTTCGACTATCACTTTGGTTCCCTTGACGGGAAGGAAGAGAAAAACGAATTCTCGGAGGTGTTTCATAACCTTTTGTAAGCCGTTCTTCGTTCGTTGTCAGTCGTCTTACTCACCAGGACGTCAGCGCTGACTCAAATCTATTCCCTCCCAAGGCAGCCATTCTTTTTGCTGCGAGTTGGGCATATTGGCCTGAGATTGTTCTGAGATATGTTGGGAACCTTCCCTTCCGCCAATTTATACGGTTCAAGGAATTTCTTACCATTGGAAAGAAACTCGGAAAAGATCTCGTGGAGAACCAAGCCGCTGCTATTGACGGTAAAAAACGTCGTGATATTCTGAGTATTCTGGGTGCGCTATTAGGATATACACTGAGAACATATATTGACGCTTCCTCACAGTTGAAGCAAACAAAACGAACAGCACTTCGGACCGTCTCAGCGAAGACGAAGTATTGTCTCAAGTAACGTGAGGCAGATTTCGCAGAATTTCGACTTGTAAATTAACGTTGGAAATAGGACGCTCTTATTTGCCGGCCATGAAACAACCGCTACTACTCTTACCTGGATTATGTATGAGCTGGCTAACCATCCTGAAGACCAACAGCGCGTTCGCGAGGAAGTTAATACTAAACGCCTCAAGATCACTGCCAATGGACAGAGAGACTTCACATCTACGGACCTTGAAAGCCTAACGTTCACGAATGCGGTCATCAAGGTACGTTCAATGAAATAGTATATTTAGCCACCTCCTGAACGGTCATTAATAGGAGGGCTTGCGGATGCATCCTGTACGTTGTTTTCTTAAAATAGATTCACGATTTTGACTAAACACACATCTAGATCTCACCCTGGATGTTCGTATTTCTTATTGCGTCCAGCTAATATCGGTCTAATCAAGATTTCTAGAACTCGCGAAGCTGCAGTAGACGATGTGATCCCACTCTCCGAGCCAGTGATTGGTGCTGACGGAAAGACTATCACGGAAATTGAAATCAAAGCTGGTCAACCTGTTCTTGTTTCTACTTGTGCATACAATCGGTAAGTTCAATTATACACAAACATAGAACTCATACTGACTCTGATTAAACTCTATGCAGTCATTCTGCTACATGGGGAGCCGACTCGCATACTTGGCGCCCAAGCCGTCATCTAAACCAGGACATGAAAGACAAACAGACTCCTATCGGACTCTATTCCAACTTGTATGCGGTTCTTGTCGTTCAATGACGAGACCTTACTAATATGCGGAATATTGTAGATTGACATTCGCTGGCGGCCCTTCTGGATGCATGGGATGGAGATTTGCGTGAGTGTTTCAACCACATATCTATTTATTTGCATTCTGATCGCTTTGAACCAGGCTGACTGAAATGCAGTCCACCGTCGTAGAATTAGTAGAGAATTTCGAATTCTGCGCTCCAGCTGCGGACCTTAAGATGTTGCGAACTCCAGTGGGTGCTATCATGGCGCCGATGGTTGAGGGAAAGTTCGACGAGCGTACTCAAATGCCGCTTGGTGTCCGACCCCTCTGATCTACTATGTGACGCATCCCGTGAGCTTTACTGTACCTCCTTAGCGCTTGTATACCACAGTGTAGCTTCAGCATAGGAAAAATTCATCCGTATCATATCATGTACTGGCCAGAAGAGCTCTCAATTAACCAATTGTTTTACTGTCGGCAATGGAGTATTCAAGTCTCAACATCTATGTGGATCCCCGAAACGAAACTTCTATCAGTGTAAATAGCTGTAGCGTTAGCACACTGGTTCTGTATAATCTTCACTATTTATGGGTGGTTAGAAAGGTACTTAGATTACTCACCGGAGCGTATGTGCTTCGAAACAGTTATTCTTCTGGTCATTGGTGCAATCTTAGGTTTTTGTACCATGTACGTGGATGAGACATGAATATTGTTGAGTCACACGCAATCCAATATTTGAGAAACGAATACATTTGTGAAGGCTTGAATATGACAACCGTAAATGAAAACATAGTAAAAGTGAAGCTGAAGAAGTGAATCATCTGCCTTGTTTCGCAAATTCGTCGCGTTCGAGCAAGGCAACTTTCCTGAGCTCCAAAGATTTCTTGACGGGGTGAGGGTCATCGAAGATTTCTTCGAGCTCTTCCAACGATCTTCCGCATGTCTCGACAGCGGCAAAATACCACACTGCGGCTTCGATGACATCCCATCCAACAAAAATCTACGAATGTAAATCAGTCATAGAGCGATGCAAATGACAGGGATTTCACGGACAAAAACATATTGGTATTGAATGTTCTCAAGGGCGATAGGTGTTGCATATAAATTGATGAAGCTGAAAAGTCCAGCAACCACACCGTATAAAGACATTCCTGAGGAAATGAAATCAATCTCAGTCAATACACGGACATTCGGGATAAGCTAACCTTTGGCTCTCGTTGTCGTGGTCAGTACTTCAACAGGATACAATCCTTGTAACGGAGTGTATGTGAATGAATATATGAAGTAGAAGATGAAGTAAGATGCAGCAGCAGCCCGGCCGACCGAAAGGTTTTCCTGTCCCACAGGCATCTGTGCCCATTTTGCAGAGAGGCCGCCATTCAATGCAAGAAACACCGCACACCCAAAGGTCCCCCAAACCAAGACCGGTCTTCTAGGCATCCTATCTGCCAATAAAACGCCGATTAGAGCACCGATGGCGGATACTATGGAATTTCCGAGATTCAGTAAGAATTGTTGATGTACGTTGTACCCAATGACATCGAAAATCTAGAGGAAATTCTGTCAGTGCGGATACTACGAGAAAGATCTTGACTAGACTCGCCTGAGTATTAAAGTATCCCAGGCCATTTCCCGAGAACTGACCGAAGACTCCTGTAGTGAAAGTCAACGGAAAGTTGGAACACGATGTGTGATCTTACCCATTAACAATGCGAGAATGATTCTATACCGAGCATTAGGCGTCTTGAAGATCTCAGAGTAGTCCCATGGGCGCTTATCAGATCCGTCCTGGATAATACTTTCTGTCATCTCCTTCCATTCAGCAAGAACGAGGGGATGATTAGGGTCATTGTTCCCGTGGAAACGAACGAGGAATGCCCTTGCTTCAGTTTCCCTCCCGTTAGCCAATAGCCATCGCGGAGTCTGCGACATTGCAGGTCATTCTGATACTAAATTTACAGAGAACAAAGGGCGCACCTCGGGCAAGAAGAAAACGATGAACAAAACAAAGAATGCAGGGACACATTGCAGAATAAGAGGGAGACGCCAGGATATATCGGACTGGATATTCTGCGATCCTAAGCAAATCGCTGCAGCAGGTATTGAACCGCCGAACCATCTGATTACAACAGGATAAGGACATACTAAAAGTTAACATATGAAACGAAATCGAAGCTTACCCGAGGCTGTAGAAAGCAGTCATTCTACCTCTCCAATGCACTGGGGGAATCTCTGCGATATAGGATGGCGCTCCCGATGTCATGAATGCCGCTATTGCGGCATGATTGTCAATCATGAGCTCGTATATGCGAGGCGAGGAAGTACATACTGCCGAAACCAAGTATAAAACGACCTCCAATTAATTGATGACGATCATTGGAACTGGAGATCACAGCACTCCCTAAGCAAATTACGAGTGCGCCGCAGAACATGCTTGCTCGACGACCCCAACGATCTTTAAATTTGCTTCAATTGGACATAATTCCAAAGCGTATGTATCAACTTACCAGCCACGGGACCCTATGTGTACATGAATGTTTCTCAGTAAGGCTGCAGACGTGATGTAAGAGAACATACCGCAAACCATGGGCCGACCAGGGAACCAATATTATCTATGAGCGCACATATGATGAACAGAAGCGTCGTCAAAGAAAAGGTGATAAGACGCTTACAGATGGAGAATATTAGTCCAGTTGTTTTTCCTACTGTCCCAGAATTAAATTTTGCTAATAAACAAGATTTAGAAAGCATCAATCACAGCGTCATATGTCCTTAGGCTTCACCTTGATAAAAGGGCATCTGATCTCCCAGGCCTTTGTTTTAAAGACGGAAGTTTTCCAATTATTGTAACTCACGATGTTGATTGCGGTCATTAGTGTGCCATCGTATCCAATTGCGCATGCACTCAGAAAGGAAGTCTTGAAACACATTCAACCAAATGTGAACCAAACTGTGACGATACTTCTGAGTAAGACTTACGAAGCAGCAAAAGTAGAGAATACAAGATTCTTTGGACCAGGTATTCAATCCGGAAGCCTTTGCAATAGCCACAGCTCCTAGAATAAACTCAGTGAAGACAAAGTTAACATGACGACGACTTCTGTGGAACATACCTCCACGAGCTAGGATAACTTCTGTAGCAAATTCATCTCGAGAGCTTTTGGAAGTTTTCTCGTCGTCGAATAACTTCGTAGGGTCCATTGAGGAAGGCAGAAGGTGACAATAGACTTTCTAACATCCGTATATTTGAATGTTTGTATCTTTCACGTACTACATAACGTTGACGCTGCTCAAGTTTTCCCCGACGAAGGACCGCTTCATTGACTTGACTGAACACAGGAAACTCATGCCGGAGGTCCCCAAACTGCCGTATGAGCTCTAGGCATGTAATCCATGCGACTTTGACTACTCGAAGGGTATAATTCCAATAGTAGGATAGCAATGGTGAGAACATAAGACAAAGTGAACGGGAGCCAACGGTGATGGTCCACATATCGAACGTCCGTCGAACCGAGCCGGGGGCTCCGTCAGTCGCCGTTTTCTCACGGCTCGTCCGGATTGAACCGTTCTCACTAGTGCCAAGTTTGGGAAATATGACTATATTTACCGTTTACGTTACGTAGATCCTTGGGCGATCCCGATTTCTAAATGGATCCTTTATAATTAAGCGAAGCCCCGAGCGCCTCCGCACGCTCCCGTTCTCATACAGTAACATAAGGCTCCGAGCCCCGACGACATGATAAGTACGTACATGCACCAGCGAATGTGCAGATGCGGCCATTTGTGTTGTAACTGCACCGCATAGCCGTCCTCGAAAATTCCATTTAAAGCGTATCCGAGAGGAATCTGAATTATCTGATGCGTGTGGATAAATTTCGACGTTGAGTCTGATCTGTAAGTACGATAAGATAGATTTCTCTCCATCCCGAATTGGGCGCGGATGTATATGCAAGATTGATTTTGTTCATATGGTCTTACAACTTCTTACAAGTATTGTCTCCGTAGGAAACGGAGTTGATTTTTACCTTCCGTTTAGATTTTCCTAGATTTTGCTGGTTGTCTCCGCAGTTAAGTGCCCTATATCATGATGGATATTTTGCGGGGGTTGACTAAGATCGACCATCTAGATTCGCAAATTGTTACGAGAGAGGTGCTAAAGAGTCATGTCAAATACTTATTCATGGATACCGATGTGACTCATTTCGCGTTGTCCGTATGGACTTCAAGTCGTGCGTTTCCCGAGTTTCATCTATAGCGATCTGATCAAGAATGATTGTAACGGAGTAAAATAATGCAAAAACTACATAGGCGGCGTCTATGAAGCGGATAAGACTTGACTGTATCGCCCAACTCTTTCGCCCCGCATCGACGTTCATGATGGACGTCCCTCCAGTGAACTCCCTGTTCATGATTCTCGCGTTGGCATCTCTTCCTGCAATATGGCTTTCGAGAAGGCTATCAGTCTGTCGTAATATTCCCGGACCAATTTCTTCGTCTTTCTTGACCGGTGACTTTCTGTTAAATAAGGTGCTGGACTTCAGAAGATAACTAAACGGTCTTCATTAGGAAGTTTGTTGGACCTCGTAGCTCCAGAAACAGGACGCGATTGGCAACTCAACGCAAACACCATTTATGGAGGCATAGCTAGAATCAAGACGCTGTTTGGTGTAAATGTCATTTTTACTCATGAAATTGTTACATGCTTACGAGTTCCACAGGGAAGCGCTCTTCTTGTAAGCGATCCTAAGGCGCTTCATCACATTTTGGTGAAAGAGCAGGATGTGTTTGAGGAATGGAGCGCTTTCACTTCGTAGGTGATCATAATATAGAACTGCAGATGGAATTTGACGTATTTCTAGCACAAACGCTCTACTATTTGGAGATGGACTGGTCGCAACTATAGGAACACAACATAAGAAACAGCGCAAGATGTTGACCCCGGCATTTTCAGTAAAACATCTTCGTGGTATGACCCCCATGTTTGTCTCCATAGCTAGAGAGGTATGTAATACTCCTCGGCTAACAGTGTGTACATGAATATTGACATGAGCAAAGTTAGAAATGCATATTGCTTCCCTGGTACAAAATGAACGCAGAGAAGTTGATGTTACAGCTTACTTGAACAGATTTGCCTTGGAGGCTGTTGGGCGAGGTGGCCTTGGATATTCCTTTGGGAAAATGTCGGAACCAAATGAATTCTCTCAGGCCGCAAAGGACTTAGCGTACGTGAGGCTTACATCGACTATGGACAGATACTCATGACGAGCCTTTAATAGAGCAACTGTATCGGTCATGGTACCAGGAGCTCCACTTGCCCCTTTGTTTAAGTATCTTGGGCCTCCACAGTTACGCAGATTCATGCTCAAGTTGATCCCATGGAACCTTCTTCAACGCTTGGTAGAAATCGTCAACGTCATGGACGACGAAGTGCGCAAGGTCTTCTCAGCTCAGCAGAAGGCGCTGGAAGGTGGATATCAACAAGAGGCGGATAATAAAGACATAATG
Organism: Pholiota microspora; assembly: GCA_003314615.1. Taxonomy (NCBI): domain Eukaryota; kingdom Fungi; phylum Basidiomycota; class Agaricomycetes; order Agaricales; family Strophariaceae; genus Pholiota; species Pholiota microspora. The sequence goes on from QFFD01002095.1 coordinate 31,926, forward strand.
AGTATACTTCGTGAGCACAGGTTCACCGACGAAGGCTTTGAATCTGTTACATTACTAATAAAAATTGTTTAGTAAAGGCAAATCGTACCTCTTCCGCTGCCGATCGTATGTCGGATCAAGAACTTCTTGGGCAGATATCGTAAGTCAGACACCCTTACTTTGCGCTCATCGCAAGACTCAACATTTGCAGAACTCTAGTTTTCACTGCAACCGATACGACTTCTGGAGCGATAGCCCGTTTGCTTCATCTCCTTGCATTACACCCAGATGTTCAGGAGAAGCTGAGAACCGAGGTTACTGAAGCATACCATCATCACGACGAAGCCATTGATTTCAATAACGTTTCTGCCCTTCCGTATATGGACGCCGTAATAAGGGAGACCCTCCGAGTGTAAGTTAGAATTTGCAGGACGGGGTACCCTTACTGATACATGTTTTAGTTATCCTCCTATTCCTACCATCTTTCGCCAGTGAGTGTTTTCATAATCTGCCATTTATTCTGGACTCTGATGATCAATTTAGAACTATGCAAGATACTGTCGTACCTCTTCTCCACCCCATCACTGGCGTCAACGGAAAAACTCTCAATGAGATCCATGTTCAGAAGGGAACCGATATCTTCATTGATATACTTGGAGCTAACCACCACCGCAAGACATGGGGAGAGGACGCCGACGAGTGGAAACCCGAGCGATGGCTCTCTAATCTCCCTGAGAGCGTCACGAATGTCCGAGAATTTTCGGGAGTGTACTCTCATCTGTGCGTGCTGTTGAAATCGTGTCCTATTTTTCTCTTATGAAAATGAATCAATTTAGAATGACATTTCTCGCTGGAAATCGCTCGTGCATGTGAGTCAACCCAAGAATCTGCCTTATTTTATCTCTGAGTACCCATTTATTACAGTGGTTTCAACTTCTCGCAATTGGAGATGAGTACGTATACTGCAACCTTTGAGAATATGATTCCATGTTGACAAACTATCCAGAGGTTGTTTTGGCAGTCCTTATCCAGTCTTTGGAGTTCTCCGTATCGAAAGACAAGGAAATTGGCTGGAATCTTGGACTGCTTATGACGCCTGTAGTGAGAGGTTCCAACTCCATTCATGCTCAATTACCGCTTGTAATCAAGAAACGTGTCTAATATCCAAGGCTCACCCTGGTGTAGAATAGTGTTAGAATTACATGTCTTTTTAGTCAGCGAACGAAGACTACATTTGAAAGTCGCGCATGGACGACACTGTTAAAGCTATTCGAGAAGAAATGTAAAGTGCAAATGCGACGGACATAGTTGTCATATAGACATAAGTAAAATGTAGCATTTTACGCCAAGAATCTTACTGGGAACATGCTACACACTTACCTTCAGTGTTTGACAGAGTCAACATGCAACATTTGCTGTTAATGACACATATATACTGCTCACAACGTTAAATGCGTTATATCTCTTCGTTAAAACAACATAAAGCTCAGTATCAAATAGCGAGCAAGTCAGAGAAGAGTAAATAACGTCTATGCGAACGCAGACAGTTTCTTCGTGCCCTGATCAAGAATAAAATCTGCCGCGCGTATTCTGCCCTGCTTCTTGCGGCACAACATTCCAATGTCAGCTGCTTTTCGTCTATAGCTCTCCGTTGTCACCACCTTATGTACCGCCTCCTTGAGCTCGGAAACATTGAGCTTGGGAGCAGTGCTTGCGCTACCGCAGGCTCCGATTCCGAGGTACTCCACGCGAGTTGCGTTGTCGTAGAGGTCAAACCACTGAGGTAGTATCACTTGTGGAACGCCACAACTGGGTACCATATAATAGGGTCAGATAATCGTTATACAACAATGGGCTGGGGAGCTTACTAGGCAGACTCAAAGTATGAATTAGCGCCGCCGTGGTGGACGAAGCAGATCACGTTAGGATGTGATAAAATGGAAGTGATTGACGCGTCTAGCCACGGAGAAGCCCTGACGGAGTCAAGAGGGTACTTCAGCTCATTGAGCACCGAGTTGATGAGAGAAGTGAACTTCCCGGCGGCAGGGAGTTTCCAGAGGAGCTGTACCGTGCGTCCTGGAAACGCAGATAGGATGCCAGTGAGAGCAATACGAGCGAGCTCATCCGTGAAATCATAGTGGGTCCCCATCATAAAAAGGATTGTCTCCTTCTGATCGAGCCAGCGGCCAAGCTCGTCAGACGAATTCAGCGGCGCAGGTGTGGCTAGAATAGGTCCATAGAGCGTCATGTTGGGCGGGACCACCATCGGAAATTCGAGCTCTTTGAGGCCCTGACAGATATACGGAACGTCCTTTCGAAATTGGAACCCTGTGGACTTCTTTGCTCGAGGATCGAAAAGGAATGTATAGGCCCATCTCAGTGTGAACCAGATATTTTGGAGCATCGAGCTCCAGGGGACTGGGAACTGGATGCCTGAGCCACCACTGACAGAAGGAGGTGATGTCAATAAATTAAATAATGTTCAAGTCATTGACTACTTACCAAGGGTAATACCAAAACGCGCGCCCATTGGGTTGAGAGTCGAGGGTCATCCCGAGAGGAGGCATACATGTGTTTACAATGTACTTTGCGTCAACAGACTTGCATGCTTCGATGGCTTGGTGGAATACCATGTCCATGAGAATTACATCGGGCCGTAAGTCAAGAAGCAACCTCTTGCAGCTATGGATAGTTTCCTGGATACCGAGAAACTTTTCAGTCAATCAACAAACCATTAGGTTTAGCAAGGAACTTACCTCGAACTCAGCGTCAGTCCAAGGGCAAAGAAGCAGAGGGATCAACTCGAAGGCGTAGTTCGACCGAGTGAGTGGAGGGTGCTGATTACCATCATGAGGCAACCCAGTTCTCCAGATCGCGTCCATTTCTGTGACACCGGTGATACTATGGAACGTCAGAGATGATCCCATGTGAACCTCATCCTTGAGCTTCTCCACGCGTTTCTCCAGCTCTGAGAAAGATGCGACATGGATATCGAGAGGCTGTGGGCGAGATAGAAGCTCTGAGACTAGAGAGAGGATAGTCGTGGACTGTCCCGCCTCAGGATATGTGAAGACAAGGGCGGTTATGGGCTGTGGGGATACCATGGGTGGATAAAGCACAAGTTCAGCAAGGAATTATTGTATTTCTGGATGTCTTGGGATCCCAAAGTCCATCACAATCGCTCATGATTTGGCTATTTAGGCCTATGTCACTGAGGAGTATCTATACATATCACCTTCACAGGCCGTTTGCGATGGCCGAAGATTTTCCTTCTTTTTCTATTCTTTCAGGGATGATACGTGTTGCACTAAGTCGCAGTTGAGAATTGATAGAAGGTATGTCGACATCCTACATGCGCCTTCCAAGCTTGGGCGAACAAAGGTCGTAATGCGTGACGGCGGCCAGGGAAACTGTACGATTGGAAAGAACAAGAAAAGGAGGCCGTGTGGGATGGTTATCTGTTTCTATTGTAGGACATTTAGCATAACTCTTCATGTGTTGTGCTGGAGAATAGGTTTATCCTCACCAACGGAGAGTCGCGGCGACCAGCATACGGGCACGATCGTACAATTTTAGGCCAGACTCCCACTGCAAAATTCAACCCACACAACGTCTCGGAGGCTTTCTTGCAGTAGTGCTGGCCATGACGGCTCAGCATGATAGCACAGAGAACGGCAAGCGAGCTCATCATTCCTGCTTCCCATGAAGCTTGCCGTTTATGTCCGGCTAGCTTCGAGAATAAAGATGTGAAATTCGGATAGAAGGCATGGGTGGAGCACGTCGAAAGCAGAGCTGGAATTCTCGAGTTCGCTGTCCGGAGAATTCCACTTTGCGGCGTATTAACAGTATTTGTTTGCAGCATCGGCAACAAATACACTGGAAGCTCGGCACGGTAAAAGGCCCGTGCTCTGAGGTTGGAAGCAACGTTGGCTAGACAAGTGCACTTGTGGGCATACACAAAATTCTGTGGATCGTTCAAAGTACTGTTATGATTTGAGAATGATTCTTTGAGCAAGAACAACGTTCACATCTAATTATCGGTAAATTCCAAGTATACACCAACATGCTCTTATTCTACAATTCATGACCACGGAGAACTAAGGCTTCACCGGGGTACAATACAGCTCCACAAAACGCGTCAGATCTCTAGCCGTCAGTCCATCCTTCGCCCAGGCCTTCTTCAGAAGCGCCTGAATACGACGTGCATTCGCCCTCTTACGCGCGCCTACAACCCCGCGCGCGTCCTTCACCACCCCCAATATCTCCTCACGTACAGCCTCGCGCGTAGCCTTCGTGCAGACAGCGCCGCCTGTGCGAAGAAGTGGCTTCGTCCCGAGAGCGCCTGTGCGCACTTGCACAAGCTCGAACGCGACGTCAAGAGTCAGCGTGAGATATGCGGCGTTGAACGGTTGATCAGATGTGAAGGGGTAGCATATCCTGCGCGATACAATAATGAGTACCGTAAGTTGAAAGAAACATAGCTGTAAGGGTTAGTGGAAGGCAAGAAAGAAGAACGTACATAGGAACTCCACTAGACAATGCCTCAGTTGTGCTTCCTTGTCCGCAGTGTGTGAGAAACCACCCAAGAGCCTGTCATGCATTATGTTTAGCTCGACGCTTTGTAAGTTTTAGAGGGAAGGACGAAAACGCACAGGATGATTCAGGATATACTGCTGTGGTACCCACTTCGCGAGGAGGCTCTTCCCCTTCGGCGAAGACTTGATGCCCGCTGGAAGCTGGGCAGCCGGTGAGCCGTATGCAAAAATCTGTGGAAGAGAGAAGCTCGTTAATTAATTGTTCATTGAGTTGTTACAAGTATAGAGCTATAGAAGAGGAAGTAACGTACGAACGGAAACTCTTTCTCAATCAAGACGTTCAGTATCTCCTCGACGAACGAGTTGTCGGGGGGCCAGTAAGTCGATCCGAAGGAGATCTAAAACAAAGATAAAAACATAGAATTCAAAGTTCATAGATATGTCAACTTTTTGAAACAGACGCACGAAGATAACGGACTCCTTTCCATATGTCTTCAGCGCATGGTCCAAGAAAAGTGCCACCTCCTCCTGTTCGGCGGCGTGTTCTGTCAGAGTCTTCTCCTCTTGATCAGTTTCCTTTTGTGGTACGGTCTCCGTGTTCTCTGATGTCGTCTCAGTCTTCACCGACTTGACCATTTCCCCACTCTGGAAATCCTCCGGAACTGTAGGCCCAACGGAGAAGAACAATTTGCCCATGCCGCCGAGCCACGAGCGCAATGTCTCAATGAAGACGGATTCGTATGCCTCCGAGGTGTTGATGATGGTACCGTCGCTGTTATTCAAGGTCCTAAAGTTGTCATGAAAGTGTGTTAGTAACACATATGGAGCAATGACTACCTTGACCAAGCTTACTGGAACAATTTCCCCTCCATCGTATTGAACAACGGTTCAGAGAAAGGGAGCTAGAGTAACACGGTCAACGCCAGATAAAATTATAGATCTACGGGTACACACCTCCTGCGGGAAACACTCATAGTCAAACATAGGCGGCATACCCGGTATATGCACTACCTCTCCAGAAAAGCGGCCGTATTCAGCCTCAATGAACCTCTCTAAAACAGGCTTCTCGCCCTCCTTGCCTTCCCCATCCTGGAAGCTTTTCAGCGCCTTCTCATACGCCGCGCGCGCCCTCCCCGCTACGTCCCCAAGTCCACCCACGTCCTCGGGGCAGTAATAACGGATGATCACCGGCGCGCTACCCGTCACCCATGCGAAGATGGGCACGCGAGAGCCTGTAAGGGTGCGCGTTGCGTGCAGTTGAGCGGGTGCCAGGAACTGTGTGCGAAGCACATTAGCGTTCGTAGTCGCGCGTTAACAGAGTACGGACATCTAATATAACAGCAGTCGGAAATCCGGCAGGTTCATACACGCGCCCCGTCGTGCAAGTAAGACCCTCCCCGGCGACGAGCGCGGCGTATGGGGCTGCGTACGCGTTTGAGTATGCAGCGATCACCTTAGGTAGGTCGGCGGTGTCTCTGTCCAGATCTAGAATTGATATTATCCTGTCGCCAAGGTCAGCTCATAGCTCGTACGCCTATGCCATCAGCATACCTGATACTCTCCAGCCCCGCGTCGCCGGAGGAATATTGCCTCCCCACTTCCGCGCGCACCTTGCCCAGAAGCTGCTGCGCGACGAGCAACGTGATTTTTACGCCGCTCGCCTTCTGAAGCTTCGCGAGGAAAACGCAGAGCGGACGGGTGTGGCCCCAGAGCGGGAGCGCGAGGGATATTATGTGCGGCATTTGGTTTTTGGCTTTGGAGTTGAGTTCTGTATTTGACGCTTGTTGAGTGGGAGGGGATACAAAGTATCACACACTCTGGGGGTGGAAGATTTCCCAAGTCAATGGGAGGGGATTAGAGCGAATAAGAGGGTCTAGAAAAACACTCAAGTTCTGTGGTCAGAGGTATGACTTCGCTAAGATAAAGACAAATATGTGATGATATTGTGCGGGCTAGTTACCAGACGCAAACCGAAAGTCAGAAATCATAGGTCATGATTCATATTCACGTCACGAGTCATAGATTCCATGAGCACAAGTCCACTCGTCTGCGGCGCTGTTAGGGACAGGGATTTGTGCGCAAGTCCCCAAGTTTCGAGTTGTCAGTTGTCAGTTAGCAGGCGCCTCCCATCAGAAGCCATAAAACGAAAAACAGAGAATGGAAAAATGAAGGTGCATCATGACGACAAGAAAATCCTTGAGAATAACAAGAGAACAAGAACTCGGATGTAAGCGATCTGGGCTGGCTCGCATTGCCTTACCACATTGAACTACCCGTTGAACTGCTGCTCGACACCTACTCCGAACTGTCACCGGACTGCGCGTACATAGACGATAATCGAATTGAAGCATCCCGGGGATAAGAAACTTCAGGTAGGTCTTACCAGATGTTACTTTGCATCCACTGTCAACTATCTGTCATATCATCGCAAACGGGTTTTTCTTTTTACATGACAAGTTTGCATGTTCAGGAAGTCCATACAGAGTTATATTTCCGTAGGTAGCATATTCTATATGTACGTTTGCACATTCATTCATGGGTAGGTTGATTTATTTCTGTCTATTTCGCTGGCTTATAGGCGATAATTTAGTTGCAGGCCTCTAGAAATTGCGCAAAATTTCGATCCTCTACTCACCAATACCTTGTGGGTCTATCAATATTACGACATACGTGCAAATCTTGCAAATTCATCCTGTGTAAGATAAAATAAAAACGCACAATATATGTTTCATAGATCTACCAGGACAATGGTATGCGTGAACTCCGCCGTAGTGTGACTGTAATGAGCAACCTGCAAATGAAAGGAGAAAAGACCTTGACAAGACAACGAGAAAAGACTTAAGAAAAGATGTTAAGGAGAAATCTAAACACCAAGCGCCTAAGCTTATCCTTATCATTGCCCTTCTCGTTAATTTTTCCCGTAAGTCTCGGTGTTCACCGTAAGGTTCACCGTAAAGATCGCCGTAAAGATCGCCGTAAAGATCGCCTTCGCATCCATACATTGACCTTGTACGCCTTTGTGTTCGGGGTCCTTAGCATTGATCGTCACGGTGTTACCGTGTCACTCCATCACTTTCTGCTGTCATGATCAACTTTCTATACATACCACCGACAGCCATCGACCGTACCGAAACACCGTCCGGAGTCTGCGAAGATGCAATGGGGCTTTTCATGTGCCCATGCTGGAAGACGGAGAATCTGTGGAGAAATAGTGGACTTCGCTAATCAACCTGGACTATCGAAGGCTCGGTAGGGTGTGTGGGTGCTCGGACCAGTCTGTTCTGATGTGTAGGAACCTTCGCCGTGTGTGACCTTTGTGTTGAACGGGCGACGGTGATTTTGCTCTGTCCTTGACTTTGGATTTGCGTTGAACTGTCGTTGGTCTTCGAGTTTCCTCTGGCTTTCCGATTTTGGCCTAGCCTTAGTTCTTGCTTTTCACTTTGGACTTGTCTTGGACCTGAGAAGATAGAAGGTAGAACGAACGGTCACGCAGAACATCGACGATGGACGACTACAGCCATCAAGCTCAAGGTCGAGGCGAAGAAATAGAGGAGAGGGCTGCTATAGTCCACCACGACAAGGACGTCAACATCGAGAAGTCCAGTGAGAAGAACAGAAACGACAACGAAAAGGCGCACGACACAATCGTCGACACCTCTACTTCCAATTCTAACCCAATCAAGCCCCACTCCACCGACCCACCCCCCGTCCCTTTTTTGGCCCTCTTTAGATTCCAAACGCCGCTAGAAACAGTGCTTAACATTGTAGGGCTCGTCGCCGCCGCGGCCGCAGGCGCGGCGCAGCCGCTCATGTCGTTGCTCTTTGGAAATCTCACTCAATCGTTTATTGCGTTCGGCGCAGACGTGCAAGAGGGCCGGGATGTCGCGGCGGCAGCGCGTGCTTTTCGGGAGGGTGCAGCGAGGGATGCGTTGTTCATTTTTGTAATCGGCAAGTGTCTTCTCCCTCCAACGTTGACTGTCATATCCTAATTATATTGCCATACCCACAGGCATCGGCATGGGTCTCAGCACTTGGCTGTACATGGCGATCTGGACTTACACGGGCGAGGTGAGCGCGAAGCGGCTACGGGAGCGCTACCTGCGGGCCGTCTTGCGTCAAGAGATTGCATATTTCGACGATGTGGGCGCGGGGGAGGTGGCGACGAGGATTCAGAGTGATACGCGTGAGTGGTTTTCTTCGCGTCCTTCCTCCACGTCATCGACAGAGATGCCCCTTTGCCGCCGCTTCTGTATCCCTTATTTTGTTCTCAAAAGACATTTCCAATACCAACCTTAAACGGGCGCATACGTCCCCCTACTACCGGGGCCATCCAAGCTTATGCCAAACTTTTGACCCAAACCCCTACTCTCTTCGGTGTTTGGTACAACTAGTTCAGCTTCATGGTTTCTTTACGAATCTGACTAGCCCAGATGCATTATATCGTACTTCTCACATCTTAGTGTACCACACACCATGACTGGCCAATTCGCATATCTTCACCTTCACCTCATCAGAATGTATGCTGACATGCTACTGAATACAGACTTGGTGCAACAGGGCACCTCGGAGAAGGTCGCAATGGCGGTCGAGCAGCTCTCCTCCTTCGTCACTGGATTTGTTGGTGCGTGTCTTCCTTTCTTTGAAGTCGTGTCTCGCTGAAGTTGTCCCTTCATGCCTATTTATCCCTACCTGCTCCCGACAATCACGTACACACATACACGCATACGCATATACACCGCGCACCACACTCACAGTCGCCTACACCCGTTCCTGGCGCCTTGCCCTCGCCCTGACCTCCATCCTCCCGTGCATAGTTCTCACCGGCTTCGTTATGTCCTTCCTCATGGCCCGCTCCTCACAGCGCTCCCTATCCTTCCTCGCCGCCTCCGGCACGCTCGCCGAGGAGGCAGTAGCATCCGTGCGCACGGTACATGCGTTTGGAGTGCAGGGCCGTATGGCGGAGATGTATGAGGACTTTTGTGCTCAGGCTCTGGGCGTGGAGAGGGCGACGGCGAGGGTACATGGCTTGGGGCTGGGATGTTTTTACTTCGTGGTGTATGCTGCTTATGGGCTTGCATTCTACTACGGCACTACCCTCATCCTCTCCTCACACGCCACTGTCGGGATCGTCGTCAACGTGTTCATGAGTATCCTTACGGGCTCGTACGCACTCGTGCTCCTGGGGCCGGAGCAGCAGGCGATTGCTCTTGCTCGAGGTGCGGCGGGGAAGCTTTATGCTGTTATTGATCGGGGAAGGGAAGATGGGGGTGAGGACAAGGCAAAGGAGGGTGTGATTGATTCGGGAAGTGAAGAGGGGTTGAGGCCTGGGGAGGATGACGTGGGTGAGGGTGAGAAAGGTGGGGAGAAGCGAGAAAGAGGCCATCTCCGTCTTGAGAACGTTACGTTCCGCTATCCGAGTCGGCGTGATGTGCCTATTGTGGAAGGTGAGTTTTTGCTTTCTTTGGTATTGGGATGAGATGAACGCATGCTGACTTTCTGATTTGATTTACCTTCTTTTCTGCTTCCTCGTTTGCGGCGAATACCACAAACGAATAAATCAACGAACGAACGCAACGAACGAACTTAACGAACCTACGAACGAACCTACGAACGAGCCTTTCCTCACCTAGACCTCAGCCTCTCCTTCCCACCCTCCACCACCACCGCCCTCGTCGGCTCCTCCGGCTCTGGAAAATCCACCGTCATCGCCCTCCTCGAGCGTTTCTACGATCCCCTCTCTGGCACCGTCAGCCTCGATGGCGTTGCCCTCCCCCAACTCAACCTCCGGTGGCTGCGCGAGCAGATCGGGTATGTGGCGCAAGAGCCTGTTTTGTTCGCGGGCACTGTGAGGGAGAATATTGGGTGGGGGTTGGCTGGGAAGAAGTTTGATAATTTGACAGAGGAGGAGAGGGAGAGGAGGATTGTGGAGGCGTGTAAGGAGGCGAATGCGCATGGGTTTGTGAGTAAGTTGCCTAAGGGGTATGATACACTCGTTGGGGAGAGAGGGTTCTTGTTGAGTGGGGGCCAGAAACGTACGTATTGTCTTTTTCAGTTGGGCTGACCACTGATTTGCTGATACATATGTGTTTTCTTTTACACACCGCCTCCCACAGAACGCATCGCAATAGCCCGCGCCATCGTCTCAAACCCACGCATCCTCCTCCTCGACGAGGCCACCTCCGCACTCGACACACGCTCCGAGGGCATCGTGCAGAACGCGCTCGACCGCGCTGCGAAGGGGCGCACCACCATCGTCGTCGCGCACCGCCTCTCGACGGTAAGGGACGCAGATCGCATCGTTGTAATGGGTCATGGAAAGGTTCTCGAGGCGGGGAAGCATGAAGAGCTTCTTGGGCAGGAGGGCGGTGCGTATAGGCGCCTTGTGGAGGCGCAGAAACTGAGGGAGGCGGTGGATGTCGGGCAGGAGGTTATGCAGCCGCACGAGTTAGCCCAGGCACAAGGGATGATTGAGCTGGGGAGACAAGACAGCACGCCCTCCCTCGCTCCCTCTCTCGACCCCGCAAAGGAAAACGAAGAAACTACCACCCTCGTTCCTCCTGCCGCGACGCACGCACACTCCATGACCTACCTCTTTCTCCGCATGGCGCGCCTTGCTCGAGCGCACTGGCCGCTCTACGTCGCCGGCCTCCTCGGCGCCGTTGCCGTAGGCTGCGTCTACCCCGCCTTCGGAATAGTGTACGCGCGTGCCGTTAGCACTTTCCAAATCAACCCCGATAGCCCTGAGAGGCGCGCGGAGTTGAGGAGGCAAGGCAGTAGGAATGCGCTGTGGTTCTTTGTGATTGCTCTGTTGTCAACAGCGGCGATGGCAGTGCAGACGTATTACCTTGCGAGGGCGGCGGCGGTGTTGACGGCTCGGCTGAGGGGGATGAGTTTCAGATCTGTGTTGAGGCAGGATGGTGAGTGTTCTTTTTGGTTTTTTTGGGAGAGAGAGGAGCCTGACTTTTGGAGGTTAGTTGAGTTCTTTGATCAGGAGAAGAATAGCGTGTGTCGTTACAATAAATCCTCAGTACTTCGCACTAACGAGGTACCTTACAGACGGGCTCCCTTACCTCCGGATTAACCTCCAACACGCAAAAAGTAAATGGCCTCGCCGGTATCACTCTCGGATCCATAATTCAAAGCTGCACCACCATCATCGCTGGCATAATAATTGGCCTCGCCTTCGCTCCCAAACTCGCCGCCGTCGCCATCGCCGCGCTCCCCTTCGTCATCGGATCAGGCTATGTACGCCTTCGCGTCGTCGTTCTCAAAGACGAGGTCAACAAGGACGCGCACGACGCCTCCGCGCAGACCGCGTGCGAGGCCGTCGCGGCCATCCGCACCGTCGCTGCGCTCACACGGGAACAGGCGACGTGCGATATGTATAGCAGGAGTTTGGAGGCGCCGTTAAAGCGTGCGGTGAGGGCCGGGTTTACGAGCACCGCTGCGTATGCGCTGAGCCAGGCGCTGACTTTTTGGGTGATTGCGCTGGTGTTTTGGTATGGCAGTCGGCTGGTGGCGGAGAGGGTGTATGATTCGAATGCGTTCTTTGTGTGTCTTATGTCAGTTGTGTTTAGTGCGATTCAGGCAGGGAGGTGCGCATTTGCTTTGTTTCCTTTGATCGAAAGCGTGTTGGCTGATGGAGGGAACTAGCGTGTTTGGTTTCGTACCCGACATATCCTCAGCTAAAACAGGCGCATCGGAAATAATAACCCTCCTCGACTCAGTACCTACAATCGACGCCTCCCCTTCTCCTTCTTCCCCCTCCTCCTCCTCGGGCACGATCCCCCAAAACGTGCTCGGCGCAATCGAGCTGCGCGACGTACACTTCCAGTACCCCACACGGCCCGCGGTCAAGGTGCTGCGTGGACTCAACATCGTCGCAAGGCCGGGGACATATGTCGCCCTGGTCGGCGCGTCGGGGTGTGGCAAGAGCACGGTTGTCCAGTTGTTGGAGAGATTTTATGATCCAGCTGCTGGGCGTGTTTTGGTGGGTCTCTTCCTTTCTCTATCTCCCTCTTCTTAACATCCCCACTAACCCACTCCCCTAGTTCGACAACGCCCCAATTGACACCCTCAATATCCAAGAATACCGTAAGCACCTCGCGCTAGTGTCACAGGAGCCAACACTGTACGCGGGGACTATTCGCTTCAACATCCTGCTCGGCGCAACGGTCCCGCCTGAGGAGGTGACCCAGGAGGAGCTGGAGGAGGTGTGTCGGAAGGCAAACATCTTAGAGTTTGTGAAGGGATTGCCTGCGTGAGTTTCTTTCTTTCTTTCGATATTGTTCTTGCAGGTTGACAAATCTTGTTTCGGTAGTGGGTTCGAGACGAACGTAGGCGGGAAAGGCGCGCAGCTTTCAGGGGGTCAGAAACGTGAGTCTTGCTCTCCCTCTCCCTCTTTTCCAACACATTTGATAGCGATAGCTGATACTGCCTGACTCACAGAACGCGTGGCGATTGCACGGGCGCTGTTACGCAATCCGAAGGTGCTGTTGCTCGATGAAGCGTGAGTCGCCTTTAGAAACTGCTGTTCACGTTGTTCACCCCCCTCTCTTTCTCCAGAACCTCTGCACTTGACTCTGAATCCGAAAAGGTCGTCCAAGCCGCACTCGACGAGGCCGCGAAAGGACGCACTACGATCGCCATCGCGCATCGGCTGTCCACGATCCAGAATGCGGATTGCATGTGAGTCTGTTTCTGCTATTTTTCTATTGCGTTATGTCACGTTTTGGATGCGTGCGGTGCTAACGCTGTTTTTTTCTCTCTTTGGACAGTTATTTCCTCCAAGACGGGCGCGTGTTAGAATCGGGCACCCATGATCAGCTTAGTGCAAGGCGGGGCGCTTATTGGGAGTATACGCAGCAGCAGCAGCTGACGAAGTCTGGGTGACAGAAGAGAAGCCGGGTTTTGTTCGGGCCAATTCGTATGCTTGATTTTCAGAAATTCCGTTGAGTGGGCTCTTGGATGTTCCGAATTCTAGATTAGCAATACGAAGAGAGAGCCAGGAGGCAAGGGTCATAACGAAGGTGGAAGTCTTGACTGTAAGGATTGTTCTTATTGTATGTCATGATGCCTTAAGTTTTTTATGCCACTACATCAGCAAACTGGTGATTCTTTGAACCATACCACCGTAACTTCGGCCATCGGAGGTGGGCTTGGTGGACATATGTCAAAAAATTGAAGGTCTCAACTTTAATAATCACCCGCATGATATCTTCCCAGCGTCAAAGACGGAAGAATTAAAGCTCGAAAGGGATCGTATGGTTTCTTTTTAGACCAGGTAGACAGGAATAAATACAATCGACCTGCTTGTGGTCAAGATGATAATTTCGTTACCTTCCACCCCGGAAAGATCACCCTCAGTGGACGTCTTTGCTGCCGCCGCTCTAGTAGCCTTCGGATTCCTCCGTTTCTCGAGAGACGGTTTTCGCTGGGAAACACTCAAGAATATACGAGGGCCGCCTCACGGCTCCTGGCTATATGGCCATCAGGTCAAATTTTATCGCCAGAAGAACGTAGGAGAATTAGATTTTCCTCGGTTCGTGTGCTTTCTGACTTGGTCAGAATAACATCTTGATGGTTCGCGATCCTGGTGCAAATCGTCACATAGTACACACTATGTGGTACGGGTAGCCGAAAACCAGATCGTTCCAAGTTTTCGTCGGATGTGCTTTGGGACGAAGCATTATCTGGGCAGCAGGTAGATATCTATGACCTCCGAAGTGTATGCCACTTATTCGTCTTGTTCAGGCGAGATGCACGTTCGGCATAGAAAGATCCTTAACCCAATATTCAGCGCTCAGCGCCCATGGCCTGCGATCATTGTTTCCGATATTCAGACGAGTAGTATCTCAGGCATGTATGCTGAACATTTGTGTATACGTAAACGCTCATCGGGGTCGAATCTAGCTTACCAGCCGATGGAGAGACAAACTTCAAGAGGGAGATTGCTCTGACTTCCAGGTCAGGTCATGGATAAGTCCAGGGATTATGAATACTACACTCTATATCATGGGCGAAGGTTGGTTTCATAAAGCTTACAACGTCTGCCTCTGATAAGTTTCGAACACTAACTTATAAGCCGTGTTCGAATATGGGTGGATGAAAAAGCTGGTAACAATAAATATGCAGAAGTCGTGCGGAACCTCTTGTGGGCCCGCTTGCTGCCCTCCATTACCCTTGCTCTCCATGTTCACTGGGCGAGTATACGTCATCGTTGCCTAGGCAACCGCTACTTGAGTTCGAGAATGTTTTCACACTCCTCCTTTTCTTACCTCTGTTTTACTTATGCCAGCTCTAGGGTTCAGGCCTCAGGTACTCATCGATTCCACTGCTTCGCTCCTTACTCCTGGAATCTCATGGAAGTGACACCGAAAGAATTAGACCTTGTGTTCGTCGCCTCTGTGGTCTGCTGGTGAGTGGTTAAAATATGGCTCCAGGCCACTTTCACGTTTCAGATAACTTACCTTAGACTGTGGTAGTGGCATCGCTCGTAATACTAGTCTGGGAGTATACAATCACATTTCGGAGTGAATTGCGATTCATTTGGCGGTATTTGAACAAATTTGCTACTCAAGGAAGGCTCATAACTATCAACTCAGACGACCTATTTCTGTTGTGAAAGCGATATACATTTTCTCGCGGTACTATGGAATTTTAGTACACGCGTGAGCAACACTGTCCATTATGCCCTTGTATGCAAGAAGCTCAGCCCACTCTAGTTTTAATTTGTATCTAGTGACCAGTCCTTTGGCGGATCTACGCATACCGGAGCATGTTTGCAAGAAATGGTTCCTATTCCTCATTTCATCGTCTTGTGCCCTAATGGCAGCAGTCGATGCAATACTTATGCTGCCAGGTGCGAGGTCCTATCCACTGATCAAATTAGTGAACTTACAAACACTAATTCAGTATATGCACTATATCTCCAAAACGTGAGAGCTGGTGTTTTTCTGGCCCTAGTATTTAGCGCACAAATTATCGTCGAGGCCACTTTTGGACCCACTGTTAACTTGGATGTTCCGTTTGATTCGATCTGCGACGCGAGGGAAACACATAGCGGCGTATTGTACTTTTGGTGCGTTCACGATTCGGTCCAATACACACTCTCTTTCTTGATCACTGTCTGCTCAGTGTTTCGGTATGGGTTACACATTTGACACTGGCGGGCATGACGCTAGCAAAACGCAACTTGTCAGTAATCAGCGCACCTGTTGTCTGCTTAGTTCGCCGGGACGGGTTGTAGATGGTCGTCCTCATTTGTGGTATGTATCTCGTACTTTCTTTGGATCTCATTGAAAGGGAAATATCATGTTTATATTTGTAGCTCTATTCACAGCGGTCATTCCCTACTCCTTTGTTAAGCAAGTCTCTAAAGCGCATGTAGCTTTCGGGTGCGAGGCGTCCCTCTTCTTCTAATCCATTGCGCTGACGTCGCTGCCATCCGCTACAGGTGGCCGATATCAATTTTTTCACTTTCCGTGAGTTCTAAACTTCTGTGAAGTGATCTGATTCCTCATTACAACATACTGTCTGCCTAATTCATTAGTGCTGTAGGATGATTATGAATATGTTGCAGCTCAACGTTTGCTTTGATGATAGTGTAGACGAAACCGGATCCTCAGGTTTATCAAGTTATCAGGATGCGTTGACGCTCCAATCAACTAATCATGTGTAGTGTCAACATGCATGCGAGATCAGCTTTTACATCGTCAACAGATACATTCACTGAACGAGCAGAAGACACATGCTTCGGACGATGATATAAGTAGTCAAAGTTTGGGTGGCGAGTTGCGTTGATAGATTTGAGAGTGACAGCTAACGCTGTGATTAGATATATGAGGAAAAAAGATGGGCTCAGGTTTAGTTTGCACTTTCCGTGCGAGTTCGATCTATACGTAACTGGTTTATCATTTCATTTCTGCGTCCTATTGCATCAGGTGACATTGGCGCACAGACCATCAACTAGTTTTCGCGAACTTGAATGGCAATGCTTTATGATCTTCCTCTATCTTCTTATGCTCTCTATGTATAATGAAACGCTACCTGCTTTTGACCGTTTAAGTCATCCGACTTGCCATCAAGATAGTAGTGTAAGTTGTTGACAAAATATACAACCTTATCTCGATTCTGAGTCCAAGGCAGACATGAAGCCGTAAATGGACGTGAAACGGTGCTATGTCATTTAGTTGTAAGGAAATTGCAGATGAACGGATAACAAGTCACGGCAGCATAGTCAAGCGTCTATGTATGCTGGTACTGGTGCTGGTGATTGTATAGACTTCCGAGTCCTGGAAATAGCTGCGTGAACCGCCTTGATGTGTCGGAGGAGGCCACCGCTTCCCGACATGATTCCCCCACAATTCTCCCAGGAACAAGGATGCGGCAACCTTCCCTGCTTCTCGTTAAAGATTCCATGGGTACCATACCGACCAATATGCTTTTCAAAAGCGGCAGTATTCGTGAACTCTGCATTACAGATTTCACCGTCCGCCCCTCCTACTTTGGTCAGTTTGCACGTAATGTCCTTGTCGTCGCTGCCTATATGTGGCTTTTGATAAGGCGCGCGATTTTCGTTCGATCGTTTGTATAGTCTCTTCCTTCTTATTGGACCGGGCTGTCTCTGAGAAGATGATTCTCCGGAATCAGGTTTTGAAATCATGTTTCTTGGCCTCAAACAACGATCGGCGTCGGATGCATGTATGTATATACACAGATAGGCAATCGTTCGCGGGTCCGACGACCATGGTACCACGTCAAATGACGCTATCTTTGAGGGTGCAGCTGGGGTCTCTTGACACTGTTCGGTGCTGCTATGAGTTTCTTCGAACTGGATATATTTTTCGAAGAGGTCTTCGACTGAATCCCATGTGCTGATGGGCTCAGACACGTTTGTAGAATCGATGAGAGGACCGTTTCTCGACGTCTCACAAAATTCCATGATGCCCAAAGCCGGAGGTTCTGGAGAGTGCTGGAATCTAGGTGGGTACGCATCCGAATAAGCTTGGGACATTTGTGGGTTATACGCGACATGATTGAGACTCCGAGTAGAGTCTAGAGGGAGATAGGAAGGCAGTGGGGTAATGATGGGGACAAAACCTACTGGAGGTTCAAAGTGAGGGTGTTGTGTTGTTTCTGGGTCATATGGCAGCGACGAAGGGCACATATTTTTATGTGAGTGGGTAGACGGGTAAGAAGATGGGGTCTGTAGACATTGCATGTAGTCAGATGATATACTGGAATATGTGTATTGTAGGTCTGAGAGAGAGGTCATCTTCGAGGGATGAAATAAAGTAGTAAGATCAAAAAATGCGTCGGCTTTTCTACCTGTGGAAGATTGAAGTGGCTTTGATTCTAATTCAACAACACACGCAATATCCCGGAACACGTTGTTACTGGTACATGCCGCACGGCCATCAGCGATTCGAGCGCCTATTTCCTTTCTTTGCCAGTAGCAACCCTATACAAGACAATAAATGCTGGGAAATCATGACTTCCCTTACGTGAGTTAAGTCCACACCAAGTCAACTTGATAAGGCAATCATACCAGCGATACCAATGTCGGCAACCGTTGAGCACGGATATTTCAAGCTAGTCTGCATTTGAGCCTTATTATCTCTTTCAAAAACAGCTCTTGTAGAAATAGGCGCCTGTTCTCAAGATAGAAATATTCTGGTGAATGATTTTCATTTGAAGTGACACTCACGTATTCATCTGAACTGCATCAGATGTTCACGAGCACAGGGGCGCTTCTTTGAAGTTTTCGTGCCCTCCGCTTTATTTAGGAGAGTACATAGTTTGTACTTGTCAACAAAATTGAGACTTTCAGATTCTAAGAAACGGAAGCTTTGTTCGATTAATTGATCATGTTCATTTTACACCATCCTTTCGTTTATCTAAAACAAATGTCAGCGACCAAGAATTTGAGATTTAGCCCGCGTACCGGCCAGATCAGGCCAGTGAGTGGCTGAGAAGGAATCACACAGAGTCCAAAGTGAGTACATGCTGAGCCTCCTTCAGATTTTTTGATCTGAAACTAACAAGGGTGCGTTGATACAAATCAGACCTGACACAGGTGTGGAGCGACGTGACGGGCCCACTAGGAGCAGCCAAAAAAGGTGCACCTTTCAGCAGCTTAATTGACGGATCATAAATTTGTACTCACCTTGATCATCTGAAGCTCTTTCAGAACGAAAATCGCCCAAGTCGTGGGCAATTTGTCAACATCCTTGCCAACATAAGCCACGCTCTCCACTCCAGCGTTTTAGATCCCACCGGGGCCCAAAAAAGCAGTGAATTTCGAACATCAGTCACTGTGGAATTCTGAACGTGTATAGTACCTGGATAAGCGCCGTAATTCGAATCTGTCAATACGGTATGTTCCGTTATTCCCATGAACCACATTTTACTCGCTGGAATTCAATCGGCTCCCCTTCAATTGGTTTCTTGGTTCAAACTTCAAGAAATCTTACTTGGCGCTCATGTTACCACTTATCGTACAGAATGTGAATGTATAATCTCAACTAGTTCACTGCATCTGAGTTATTTCTTGCGCGGTATGCAAGAGGCTAAAAATGCATTGTTAGGAATTGCATCCCATGGCGCGCTAGTTCGCTTTGCGAGATAGTATAGTATCACGTTGCGCGCTTTCCCTGACTTCTGATGCCCCGACGTTGTACACCTCAGAAGGCTAACAGCACCAGCGTAGCCGGTGCAATAGATATCATTTCCAAAATGCATGGGGCTGTTATAGAAAATTTCCTGCAAACGCGCGATGACGTCCTCAATAGATGTGGTTTCCCTTCGTTCGGTAAGAACATTGACCACCAAGTCAAGAAATATGTCGACGGATTATGTAGGTTGCTATAAGGTCTGTTTTTATATGAAATTTTTTAACCCTTTTCACTACTGTCTTAGGTCAATATATATATGGTCAAGACGAGTTCTACTTCTATTCGGGAAGGTATGTACTGTTTACTACATACGTGCCGTGTAATGATTCACTTGCTGTTGCAAACATAGGTACTTTGGAGATTCTGGCCTTGAGATCCAAAAGACGCGCAAGGTGAACTTGGGTTGATGCCTTGACGTGTTAGCACATAGGGAAATTGAATGAAACGCGCACTTGAATCCAGTGTAAAGAATCAAGCTATGTAAAAATTATGTGTACTTCTACTTTCGCGCTTTTGCTGATGAAAACAGTCAATATGACAAAAACCATATGAGCACAACACTATGACAACAGTTATTCCGAGACAAAGTGTTGACTTGAAAAATGAACAAGCCCTGAGTATCAGTGATTCGCCTGGCCAATCGTCAATGCCAACAGAGAAATGGCAAAGGTGACCGATAATTTCAAATTAACGAAAGCTTTCTTTGAGCTAGCTTCGATGCTGACGTTGGATGGCTGAGAGGAATAAAGAAGCACATGCGTACATAGATGTTGAGGAACGTGAATTAAATGAAGAGCTGTGGTCAGCGCTGAGGGTTGTAACACGTGTAGTATCTGTCGATCGAGAAACACAGAGAATTCAAGCCACGACAAGCTCCAGGAACAGAAGCAGCATCATACGCGGAGCTGACGTGTCTGTTCTAGAAAAGCTCGTTCCTCTCGTCCAAGAGAAGTGCCGAATGAGTGCGAAAGTCGAGTTCAGATCAGGCTTAAAGGATCAAGTCGCTATTTATGATACGAACACGGCTCCTGGAGAGATGGAATGTTGGCACAGAAGACAAAAATAGTTTGACCTGAGCCCGACAGCAACGAGGAAGTCTGTTTCCAGGGCAGAGCAGATATTATCGAGGCAGGGTCTCTCCTGCAAGTACGGCGTGGAGCAGTGTGTATTGACATTATAAGCCCTCAGGCTGGTGGTTTTTGCCATACGTGTTTCTAACTCAACATTCGTTTTTCCATGGCGTATATCATATAGGTCCTTTGAAAATGAGGACTTCTGAGAAGAAGCGAAATAGGACAAGGCTCAGTAATATTACATATCTGTTATTTCCGCCAATTAGCTAATCTTCGTCACCGCTTGGCACTGGAGAGCATCTCCTGATAACACCCATCCACTAACCCTTCTCATATCCCTCACATAGATGCTAGTTCGGTGGTAGTGCTTGCGAAATCAAGTACAACAATATTGTGCGTTGTCCTCGACGCATTTACCGAGTCCGATGAATTCAAAGACGTTTTATGAAGTGCAAACGCGGCTCCGCGATCAGACCAAGGAATTTCGGTCGAGGTTGTGCTCCCAGTGTATGACATACACCATTCCAAGTTGAAGCTCGCGGCATGAATGGTTTGCGAATTGAGAGAGAGCGGTGTGGACGACATCGAGAATTGTGTGGCAGTGGATGATAATAAATTGGTTGTGGGGAATTGGTGAGAAAACCGAGGCTCTGTGTAGTGATTTATATACCGGCATGCTAATAGGTGGCACAATAGCATTTTGTAGGTGAATAGAGGTTAAGCGCTCATGTTACAACCTGCCACAGCGGGCCAAAAGGGCTCTGTTCATCATTTCCCATATGCGGAATTTCTAAATTTACCACAGTGGAATATATAGAAATATTTTGGTTGATGCCAGAGAGCTGCTGGTAAGTACAAAGTAAATTTTGGTTGATATTATAATCCTTTTGGCTTCAGGAACTAAGTACATCTACAGAGGATAGATCATAAAAGAACAATTGACGCTGTTGTGCACGTGTCGACGTCAATCAACATGATTCCCAATGCAGATGCAGATCATGATAAGATAGCTTACCCTTATACTCCTTCATCCACCCTCGACCCTGCATTCCCGCTCTACCTCGACAGAGATTCGGATGCCTGTACTTGCTGTAGGCGGGGCTTTGGTTTTAGACCGAAGGAAGGGGAGAGCGTGGGGTGTGCGAGCGAGAGCAGTGACAAATGCGCTCACAACGCTACCCACTCTCCCTCCCAGGCATCTTTGATGACGAAAGTGAGTCCAAAATAAGGTAAGTGGAGGATGGATAAACCTTTCTTCGGCGCTACAATGCGCGCGCTCCGACTCCCGCATCGTGTGCTCCCGGTAAATCCAGGCTCTGCATTTCGCAAACAAGCCACTTTGCTCAGCTTACTGGTCTGAGAGGAAATCAACATATCACTTACTTTGGATTGTCTAGCAATCCCTGCCTTCCGTTGGGACAGCTTTGACAACCGCCTGTGCCTGAGCCAGCAATATGGCCGGCATCAGTGCTCGTGCCAAATAACTTGTTATGTGATCTCCTCTCTAACATCGAACTGCTGGCAGCGATCTGCGTCATTGGCCTTTTTCGCAGCCCAAGTTTCTCTGCTGATGTCTACGCTTCAGCTTAAAGTGATGAATTGGCAACGAAATGCTCACCAAATCGAGAAGTGAGGGAACTGCTACCGCGGCTCTCTTTGTTTGATTCTTTCGAATTCGAACTTTTTGGCATCTTGGTCGAGGTCATTTCAAGATGGTCAACGGATATGTTTTCAACGAGAAGATGTGAAGTAGAGATAGTTATTCAGAGAATCCGCAGAATCTCTGGCTTGCTTTATATCTCGGTGTGCCACGCTCCTCTATACTGATTCAATGATCAATGCTGATGCCACTAGAACCCGTCAAAAAACAAGCGCAGGCTTTGTTCCCTAATTATAGAGCGTGCACTAACAGAGATTTACGGAGAAACACACGCACGTCAATTGATATCGAAGGATCTCGTGCGAGGTTAGGCACCTCAATTTGGTTCTGTGGGCGTCGTGTTTTTCTCGATTCTGATTTAGTTTCTGACACTGACATTGGGATATCTAGAAAGTTTGAAAGAGGCTGTCAAAGACTTTTTTCCGAGTCGACTCGAGGTTTGGCGCTTGTGTCTACATCCATCTGAGGCCCCCTCTCAACCTACACTGACCAAAAATCGAGCCACGCCAATAATTCTTGGACAGCGTTAGATGACGTCGCGTTGGCTGTTACTAATCTCCCGCAGACTCTGATTGGAATTCTGAAAACCAGGAACATGGCAGTACTTCTCCCACTGAATAGTCGCACGCATCATAGAAGCGCAACATGACGTTTCAACGAATCCCGAGTTAGCGGACAAGCGTAGAAGTGTGGGCCGCGCATCAAGGGACCAGGTAGTAGGCGAACAAAACTCGTAAGTCATGGTGAATTTCAATAACCTCCGAAATGTAGAGCCCCCAAATATATTAAGAAAGAGGGCATAGCAACGTAGGAACATGCTCAGCTCGAGGACAGGGACGAGGCGCAAAGGGGAGACATTGTGTAGAAAGCCAAACAGCATCCTACATTCATCCAGCATTGAGGGAGTCACCGAAGAAGGTTGCGTGTTGTATCCGTCCAATCAACAAAAATATTCACCAAGAAGAGCGGAACACGCATCTACATACACTCCCTGGAAGACACATTCTATACAGCCCAGCTGACGTTCGAAGCTCGTCTATGAGCGCCACAACACCCACTGGGATGATGAGGATGGCCACGAAACCCCTTAGTGACAGGAATATCAGTACTCGACAACAGAAACAAGGAAATGGACAAGCTCACCGAAAATACCCCATTTTCTTCATGCGACGTTTCCCCGTATGCCCCACTATCAACATCGATATTTCGAGCGGGACGGCGAGCGGTGTGTCTTGTGGCGAGCGCACGTAGCCACAACGTGACCAGGTCAACGAACGCTCGGTCGTCCAGGCCTCCTGCAGCAGCTGCAGCGTGTGGAAGGCGTAGCATATGTATTATTGGGACCCCGGATGGGTGTTTGAGGTTGGTGTCTGCAAGGTAAGTAAGTCTACAACAATAAAGTACCCTCAAAAACACACTTGCATGCATAGATTCGCTCAGCCAACATCCTCCTCTCTCTCCGTCGTTTCCTTCGATCTCGAGATGCCCTATTTCGTGGCACTACTTCCTCGCCGTCATCTTCGCCACCGCACCGAGCTAGCACGCACTGTGAGTCTAGCACATTGAGGGAACAGGGTGCGCCTCCACCTTGCCTCGTAGGTCTTCGGGACCTTACGCGATGTCTGCAGTGTGTGCACTGGGTAGAATGAGTGGTGGAAGGCCGTCGTCATCGTCGTGAAGTATAGAAACAAGAAAAATCACCACCAACTCATCGCTAGCCCTACACCCTTTGCAACCGCGACCCTTCGTCCCTCATTGTAAGTCTTCGGGTCGATATCCCCATCGTTGTCGTCATCCTGGGTGAATGTTGGTGTCCACGCCGTCTTAACAGTTTTTATCCAGAGCACGACCACCACTCATAGCCAGTCTACTAGCTCCCAGCAGTCGCGTGTGTTGCGCTTACGCGCGTCGCCGTCTGAAGACCAAGCGCCCCATTCCTGGGCCGACTGCTGTGCGGCGCATTTCCTTTGCATGATGGATCACTTCACGGACACTTGTGTCCGAGGCTTTCCGGGTCCTCGCGTCATCTGTGAGTCGGTATGGAGCCTGTTTGTTGTATTTCGACGCGAGCTTCGGGGATGAGAGAACGTGGAGATGCGCTTGGGAGCAGATATCCGAACGGGAGGAGCAAGTGTGTGGTGTGAATGACGGGCGAGTGTGTGCGTCGATTGTGAGGGGTTAATGCCTACGGGTACCATAGAAACTTGTGTATGGCGGGCGGCATGTTCTCTTGTGGATGTGTCGTCTGCACATTGTTTGGAGAGCCCGAGTCGCTATTCCTCCGAGGCGTTCATTTGGAATCCTTGGAGGAACAGACGCGAGGAAGGTTGGGACAATATTATACAGGAGTGTACCAGGACGGTTTGGAGGCGGAAAGTGCGGTAAGTGAGTAGGATGAGGTTAGCGCGCAAGGATCAGTACAGAATCTTAGGGCTCTACATGAAAGATCAGCAACTCACTAATCAGACTTGCATCTGCGCTCCCGTATACAGCTCAAGCAGCTCCCTCGGAGTCTATGAGACATTCCAGTGCGTCGCTTCGTGACGACGCCATTGCCCTTCTGTCCAAATCTTAGAGCGCAGTGCCAAAAAATATTCGTGTGAAAATGTTCGCCCCCCGACACAGTCCGTGCGCAGTCCAGTTCTTTATCCTGCACCGTCGAATCGCATCTCTGCAACTATGAGAGATGTCTTCGATGGAGAAATATAGATGGAGCGTTATCCTTCTCAGATCACTTATAGCTACTCATTGAACGCCCCAAAATTATATTAGATATCCATTATGCGCACCAGTACCTCTCAGTGTCGCAGTCTGTCATTTTTATTGAACTACTGACAAGGAGCCTCAACTATTGATGTAGTTAGAGACGCAAATGCATGCAGGCTTCGTTGTTGTAAAATGGCGTCAGTGCCTCTGTCATCAAGTTCTGTACACCCCTTGACGAGCAAGAACGTGGTGCTACACCATCGACTGCATCATTGGCTTGTAGTATGTTTATACCCACCGCCCCGGGGACCACCAGATCCATCGAAGGCCAGACCACAGCAGGCACGTACGCCAATTTTTAAAAAGGAGAAGAGCTCTCCCGTCTGGTATACTTATTTTTTGCTTATAAAAAAATGCTTCGTCTGAATTCGCTACTGTAGAAGGATAAAGAGATGAACCCTAAACGTTATTTCACCGAGTTCACCTTAAGCTGCGTGGTATATCCAATAGGTAATGAGGGTATTTATTACGAAGCCGTATCAAATTGCAATGAGATTATTTTATGAGCGAAAAGGACGGAAGCCGGCTGAGGAGAAGGAGCATGGCATCGAATTCCTTGGGGTTTCGCAGCACATTTTCCATATTAAAATGTGAGTAGCTCCACTTATGAGCCAATAGGAAATCTTTGTTCGGCGGCGAGGGTATTTGAAAGGGAACGTGGCCCGATTGTGGTCTCTTCTGTCTAATTTTTCGGCGATTTCCGAAAGAAAGCCACTCGATTGACAGGCAAAACACCTCCAAGTTTAGGAATGAGGCCCAGCGGAAAGGGCGAAGAACCAAAACAAACCATACAAAACCAAATAGAACCTATTTATCTG
>QFFD01002102.1:0-11847 GCA_003314615.1 Pholiota microspora
ACTGGTGCAGCATTGAAGGGAACCAGTGTTGCACTGGTTCGACGGGCTGCTTTGACGACGGACGGGGTTGAGGGGGTTGGCGGCCGCAAGGGAAGACAGAATAAATGTGGCGATGAAGAGCTTCAACTGCATGTTGATGAGAATACTTGAACGAAGGCTGTAGACTGTTCGAGTGAGGAAACCTTAGAACAAAGTGGACTGCTTATATATGTTTTCAGACCACTGCAGATTCTTTTTGTTTTTTTTTGTTTTTTTGACGACACTGGTGATAAGAAGTCTACTCTTTCGGCCGGAAGACACAAAGCGTCGTGCCTTTCAAAAAAAATGTGCAGTAAGTCGCAAACGGCAGAAGTTGTGTCGAAGTGGAGCCATATTACATTGACCAAATTATTTGTGGACTAGCGAGATACTTTGACGGAGGGGTTCCGCCCTGCTGAGAAAATGTTGATATTTTTCTTGTACCAGAACAAGCAGTTGACCTTCCAATAGACTATGGCCTGCGTGGAGATATGGATGAGATCAGCGTCAATAATCTCATTCGCACAATTATAGGTAATGAAATTGTGCCTGTGAAAGCAATAGCCTGAAGGTTCGACAGTTAATGCAGTTAAACAGCATGTCAATGCATTACCTCAAAAGTAAAAATGCGTGTTCTCGTGTGCTGTCCCAAGAGAGCGGTCAAGAATGCTAAACTACAGCCCATCGTGAATTTGTCGTGGCCAACTTCTGGGGGTTCAAGAAGGCAGCGTGAATGCGGAGTGAGAATGTCCAATTGATTTTCAAATTAGCGCCAGATACACGATCACGGAAAGAATGGACAAATGAGCGATGACCAGATGAATGAGTAGCGTAGGACATGAGGCTTCGAATCTGGTCTTCGTTTCTATCTTGAATCGGCATTTCGTTGTATAAAGGGCAAAATATACAGCCAGAAGAGTGGTGTATCGTGTTCAGAAGTTTACGGAGACCATGCGTTTAGGATTGGAACAATTCAACCTTGAGAGCTTGAGAACTCTGGTGGAACATTGAATC
The DNA here is from genome assembly GCA_003314615.1 of Pholiota microspora. NCBI lineage: Eukaryota > Fungi > Basidiomycota > Agaricomycetes > Agaricales > Strophariaceae > Pholiota > Pholiota microspora. The sequence goes on from QFFD01002102.1 coordinate 1,033, forward strand.
TATCAGGCGCCTGCGCGAAGAAATCAAACAAAAAGCTAGTCCGGGTGCAAAGCTCTTCCATTTTACTAGGCAGTTGATTTCCAGTCCGTTAAATGTATGGACGAATGGGCTGCTAGAGATGTGGCATGCGGCCATGGGTTGTGTTTAGAGTTGAGTTCAAAAGTCAAAATAATCTGAGTCACTATCATGCTGTGTTATTGTCACACTCTAGTCCTTCTTTCTGCTATAGCAGCCTTGCGACCTTTTCTTGTGGCTCGACTCTCCGCTGATTCTGGTTGGCCACAGTATCAACAAACAAAATTTTCAGATGATTCACTAGCCAGTCTAAACAGTTCTGAAAGTCTGCTTCCACGCAACTCTCAGAGCCAGTCAAATCAATGGCTTCTCAATCAACACGAAACCTTTCAAGCGGCCAATCGGCAAGAATATCTGGCTCACTAGTACGAAACTTATACCCTGGATCAAAAGTGCTGCTGTGTCTCCTGCATGTTCTAAGTTCGTTGGTTATGGTCCTCTATTACAGCAACTCATCGCCTCACTATCACAGATGGAATCTCAAGACTCCGTGTATAGCTCTAAGCAATTATCAACGAGCAAAAAAGGTCGTGTATAGCTACCACGTTTTGTCGACAATATACAGGCCGATGCCGTCTCCGCATGCATACCGTCAATGTACTCCACCTTTTATGAAGCAGATATGAGGACAAGAGCCGCTTTTCCGCCGTTATGACCTGTTCATGACGAGATACCTCGCTCACAAACACTGTTACTCTTCGAGACACCTTTGGAATCATCTTGAAAACATTAGAGGTATTTCTCATGGATATTTTTGTAGTTTTTCAATGCTCAAAAACATGCTAGTAACCTGTTACATTTATCCTGCAGCACGCATTAAATCCGATGGTTTCAAAAAATTGGTCGAGCTCGCCGATGTGTTTCTTCTTCTAAACCCATGGCTTTATGGCCTCCCACTCCATCGATCAATCAAACGAGGACAAAGCCGCCAACGTAACTGTCTCTCCCAGCAGCTTAAGTGCCCCAAGCTTAAAATCAGCCATGGGCGTGCAGGCTCTGCACCTACAATACCCTAACTGTGCTTCCGCATTGGTCAGCATGAGACATTCATTCGCTTTTTTACACAAGTACACAGCATAAACAGTATGTCGTCCGTACATTGCCAATCCAACTTTACACTAATAAATTACAAATTCTGCTCCATAGATTCACTCGCCGAACACCGAGGCGATGTATTTAATTTCGCCCACAATAAGAAGCAGATGTTAGCTGGGCTGGTCAAGACATCAAGTTAACATAGCTGAAGACATTGTTACATTCGGACTCTTTATTCTCGAATCGGACGGGCGGAAATTGCAGACTTTCATTAAACCTAATTGAACCACGCGAGGCAGTTATGCCCTTTGTAGTCTCACGGTTAGGTATGCTTTCGTGTTTTTTCTCATCCTGTCAGAGTATTGACATGCTGCTCTGCACCTGATTAGATCAAGATTTCTATGTCACAGCATCTCGCACGACTCAGAATTAGAACTGGCTTGCGTTTTTTTGATCCAATCTTCCTCTGCTGTTTCGGCGTTCGACCTCACAACTCATTGGGCTGGACATTTTCTGGAGCTTAGGCTATTTTCTTCCACCATCTTCACAGGTTTCACGCACACAGCCAGTTATTTTCGATACTTTCAACAAATGAGTCCGGAACCTCCGACATTAAATTGCAGTTACTACACACTCTCATGCCGAGGCTTCCTCTAGAGTTAAATCGTCGCCGACATTACCAAATGAATGCATATGTATACAAAGGACTTTCTCTCGTTGTTTTCTGTTCGTGGATATGTTTTCAGGAGAAAATAACGCGAGAGATATCCTCGACAAGCATCTCGATCGTAGCTGCCGCATGCAATTGCCCACCACCTGCGTCATTCGAAGGCCTTGTACGGAGATTCTCATAACATACCTGCTGCGACTTCGTCCTTTAACTGGCTCTCTCATGTCAGTCATTTATGCGGTCAGCAGATCAGAACTGTGCATCGTGGCGATAAATCGTCGTGGGGTGGGCAGCTTTTCCCGAAGGGATGCAAGTACTCGTTTATGCGTCCCCAGGCTATATCACTCCCCTCGTTCATCCTTCTCGAGAATGTTGTGTCTCACTCCATTTATTACGAGGATGCCGAGTCAACCCTCTTTTGCGTTGTAAATTCTTTTCATCATAATTCGGTGTCACCACTTGCATCCAGCGCCGAAAATGCGGACGGATACAATCTTATTAAGCTTATGGTTGACTCCAGTTATTCTCTAAAAACCCAAACACCTAATTGACCGTGACAGGAGCTATGCTGTTGACGGTCATGATCTTACTGTTCGTAGTCACTGCGTCATCGACTACTGCCTCGAGTCACCTCGAGTCGACGCTCCTTCTTACCATGTTCTATACATGACATTGAAATTCAGGTTGACTTCTTCGACTCCACCTTTTCTCGAACAATGAACCCTATTCGAATGTCAGACCGAAGCTAATCGTCCTATACATACACTTCCCCAGTATTTAGGAAGGGTATAAAGGTCGACAGCGGCGACCATGATTGTCCAGTCCCAGTCGAACAGGATTTGAGTTCCCAGAATTCAACATGATATTGAAAAGTTTTTCCTTGGCCACTCTTGCTCTTTCCTGCCTTGCGGCCGCCACCCCCACCCGCCGAAACACCGGCCCCTCTAATCAGTACAACTCTGGGACCCTACAGTGCTGCAACAGTGTCCAGAAAGCCAGCAGCGCTGCCGCTATGACCACCCTCTGTCTCTTGGGCGTCGTCCTTCAAGACGTTATAAGTTTAGACGTCGGTTTGACCTGCCCATCACCGCCGTCGGTGTCAGCGGTTCTTCCTGGTAAGTTTACGATCTATGATAGCCTTCCCCGAGTCTCGATTATTGCTTACATGTCTTCCGTAGCTCTACCCAGGCTGCGTGCTGCACGAGCGATCTTTCCAGTAAGTGTTAAGGAGCATCTTCGCTGTATTACACAACTCACATTTTTAATAGATGGTTTCGTCGCTCTTGGTTGCACACCAATCAACCTGAACATTTGATGTTGGCAAACAAGCAATTGAAATTGAAAATACGACTCATATGCTGTAGAATATACATGATCATGCAGGTCTTATATGCGGGCTACGTATTTCGGTTATGTTATAGAAAAAAGCATAAATATATGCCATGCTCATATTGCACGTCGAAGGCATAGCATGAAAATCCAACTTCAGCGCGCCTGACGCCCTTTCGCTGAGCCTGAACAAGCTCCCATGCACCGCCGTGTAGCCAATGGTATGGAGAGTTTGTGGCTCAGGTGCTTGATTACTCCAGGGGGACTGAGAGGAGAACGACAGCTCTAAAACTTGAATGACATCGTCACTGGTCAGGTCAATTGACCGTCAAAGGCACTGGGATGCAATATCTACACCCCAGCCTAGCTCTCCAAATCAGCGAAGCCCTACTCGGATGCGAGGGGTTGGGCGCCAAGTTGGTGGGTGATTGACTATAATTGACTCTGGTGCAGCACCCTACTTATCTATATTTATTTCGAGTGTATAAAGGATGAATGACTATGATTACTTTATAAGTAGCATTGCTCCTCGGGCATGAGGTTCCACCACACTGACGTTGTAAAGAAGCTTCGCGACGGACTCAAACTTGCTTCAGTGATTGATAGAAATTGAAGACCAAAAAAAAATTATTTTCACATCGAAGGCAAATTCCTCTGGATACTTGAGGACTCAAGATGCGAGAAAGACGATAGTGAATAGGTATTACAATCCTTCGTGATTATGCGAGTGACGATCCGTAAATGTACACTGATTGGTTTGACTGCTATAACACTTCTTCACCGTCCGTGATCTGCGTTGTTAGACGATCCACGGGAAGGGTTGACGTTATTGGCAACATTAGGTTGTAGTTCAGCGGCTTGTTCACTGCCATTCTTCAACATGAACTCGACCACCTCCACATCTTTGTGGGTTCCGAAGACATTATCGAGTTGTTGTTTTGAAGGGGTTCCTAGAAGTCCCTGGGTTCCTTGGGCAGATACAAAGACTTTGAAAGCTATGGAAGTTCTATGAACATCAGATCTTTGAAGAAAATAACGAGATCTTACATTCAACGACTTCTGCTAATGGGATTGTGCTATGAACATGGATCAGTACAACAGCAACAGCCAGTGCGATTGCATATTTACGTGTCTAGAGAAGGCGATACGTCAGTAAGTGCGTCCATAGATCAATGAAATAAGCGATCTCACCTCCCTCTTTCCATTTCTTGAACTATCAATTTGAAGAAAGATATAAGGAATTAAACCTAGAGAACTTGTGATTCTACCCACCGATTCAGGGTTAATGACGATGGAGTATTCCTCGGTCGACTGTGTGTCGGGTTTGTAGAAGATCTTGGTGATAGAAGGCATGGTTGTGGATGGTGTTGGGTGATTGAGATGAGATGATTAAAAATGCGGGGCAAGACAGGCTTTATAGTCTCGTGCACCTATGAGGCAATCTTCGGCAAATACCTGATGTCACGCAAGCATCGTCGCGACTGTTCTCGCTCCACAGAGTGGGCTAGGCCATCAACAGAAATTCGAATTGATGATCTTTTTATGACTCGACGAGTAGATAAGATTAAAAAAATAGAAGTCGCTCGGCAAGTCGGATTACATCTGCGCGTTCAGTGGCATTTCTCATACAGCTATCCAGGACCCAGCACAACTCCTGAGGTCGACAGAATAGGATGACCCTGTCAAAGCCGCCTTAACACCATAATGGAACTTCTCTTCACCCTCCCACCGGCCACGTATTCAGTAACTGGGCAAGGGCAAGAAGGTACGCGCACAATTATCCATCTGCTATTGTCTCCAGTCGATTCCAGTCATTCCGACGCCTATTACGTTGGTTATATGCACCTGCTTGCGCAGAGCCAATTTCAACCAAAGGCACAAGGGATGGCCTGAATAAGACGGGAACGGGACGGAGTAAATAAGCTCGGGATTTGGGGTTGAAATACGAATACAACGCACCGACCGTGAGCACACTGGAATGGGAAAGCTGTCTCGGAGAGCTGCTTGACAAGTTTCTCGCATTGAGTCACCGACAGCGGGTCGTTGAACATGATAGCACCTATGACGCCCATAAGATGTGTTTGTAAGTACGAGCAATACTTTGTGATGGCGGTAATTGTAAGACTTGCCGCGACAGGCTTTAGAATTGACGAGGTCAAGCAAGACTTTTGGGCACCTTCGCACAGCCTTCAACCAGAAGAATTCGTCTTCCTCTGCTTCTGAAGGCAAAGCTTTGAGAGATGATGAAAATAACTCTCCACTTTGGATTTGTCCAAGGAATCCCTTGATGAAATCCCGCAGTTCGTTTCCTTGAAGGAGCTGTCGGTTCCACGTATAAGGAAAAGCAGCACAATAATGGCAAATGCCCAAAAACAAAAGACATACCTTATCGCACACAACCCGAGGGATGGAACTGACCAAGAGCTGCGTATATCCATTACTGCTTCCGGATTCCGAAGCAGCGTCTGGCATAACCTTCGACAGTTCTGCGAATCCGACGCCCCATTTTCGAAACATCTCTTGAACATCCTGTGACCCATTGATACTGTGAGCCTCGTGCTGCGTTAGCAGGACAGGCCGAGGCGGATTTAGTTCCGTTGTGCGAATGCCACTGACTTCCGTTTGGTCTGGGGAGTAAAGAAAGCCCAGACAAAGCTCTTTGAGGAAACGCTCCACACGGACTCTCTCATCTGCGGCGTGCTGGTCGATTAAGACTAGCGTCGAGTCTGAGTATGCCGCCCCCGAACGCCCCAGATGATTGTTGGATGTTATCAAAGGATCAGTGGCTCCATGCTGGGGAATGCGACACGCAATAAACTTTCGGTCGACCTGGGAGATTACTTCGGCAACCCTAAGATCGTCTTTTGCAAATCGGTGGATAGAAGTTTCATATCGCGTATCAAGCTTTCCTACTTGGAATCGAGTAGAAAGAACATCGGTTTGTGGGTTGTTATGTCCACGTTCGTCATGTTTACATCCATTGTGACCTTCCATATTGTGATACGCAGCGGGGGGTACATTCACAGACTGGATTCTGCTTTCATTAGCAGTATAAGCGACATTATTCTGGACACTGTGGTCAGCAGGTCACAATAAGATAGCTCAAGTTGCATAAAGTCATACCTGCAGAGCTTTTTCTAACCAACCTGGTACAGAGCTCTGAGGGAATTCATTGCTTAGCGCCGAGTTCTTGGTAACATGTTGCCTAAGTGTCCGCCTACCCACTTCCAAGCGTGGATCACTAATAGTCACCTCTTTTCCCCGCATATGTTGGTTCGTTAATAGAGGAAAGGAGTGTCCGGTCCGTGAGTCAACAACAAAACGTTGCCCCGTGGATGGATCCGTCCATATAATCTCTTGTGAAGTGGCATCCTACATAACGTTAAGAAAAAATTTTCGTCTCCCCCAAAAGGAACACAGACCATAGAGGTATATAGATCTCCTCGTCCTTCTCGCGAGGAAGCTTCGCTGTCGTCTTGCAACGACAGTGTGGAGATTTCAGACATCCTATAGAGCTCTTCATGACCCGACTCATCAAGAGTCAGCTTCTTCCGTTTCCGAGGTGATGGCGACGAGCTACTCGATCGGTTGATAGTCAGTTGATCTTGATTCTTGAATCCATTCCTCGTCAAGAAGGATTTAATCGCCGATGACAGAAGGGATATAACGCTCGATTTATTCTGGACATTGAAAGAAAATAAATAGATGAATGGGCTATTAACAGAAAAGCTTCGGAGAAGGGGGATCTCACACGCAGTTGGATTGTAGTCTTAGTTGGATCCAAGCAGTTATCGACTTGCTCAGGTGCAATAGATATATTGAGAACGTAGACAGCCTTCTTTTCTCCCTTTCGGGGAGACCGTCGAATTGCTGTGACATCTTTAGTTAGATAAGGAGTGCTCGGACACGGACGGATAACATACTTGAACGTGGTAAAGAATTGTCCCCCTCTTCGTCCAGAGCCTGAATCTCAGTCAATACTGTTCAGGCAACGAAATCTTATACTTGAATCCTACATTTTTGCCAAACGAACTGGAAGCGAACCGGTGGTCAATCTCCCTTACCAAATCAGAGTCGATGACAGGGTGGCGATTGATGTCTAACAGAAGAGTCTCCATTCAATGGACAGAAGTGTATACCGACTGACTCCCTGACGCACATAGGAATTGATACATCTACAAGGTTCTTGCACTCAATGACGCTCTCTCTTCAGAGCTGCTGCGCACTCACCTTGGAGGAAGCCCCTGTCAAACTGATAAACCCCTCTATTTTTAACGAATCAGACGATTCGAGAACGGTATGGATGTGCTAGATAGAAACCTATAAGCAAGTATTGTGATAAGCCATTATCTCGCTTGCACATACCTCTGTCAAGGCAGAACCATACAGTCGACGAAAGCATTGCAGAGTAGAAGCAGTCTAACCCCAATTTATTCCCATGATGGACGCACGTTTGCGTAAGCACCCACCTTAGGCATCCGGACGATGCGTTCTTTGTGCTGGGGGTGCTCTTGAGTGTGGGAGGTGTCTTCAAGGCTAAAGGCGACATGCGGGAACATCAGAGCGTAGGTTTCAATTTCCCGACGTATGAGGTCCCATGCTCGAGCAGGTGAAGCATGAGATAGTCGGCGAACTGGAAGCTTCACGGTCATGAGATCTTGGCATACAAAGAGCAACAAGGTTTGGATAAACACACATTATAAAATGCATCCCGCACGCAGACAGCGGTCCCAGGCGACTCGCGCTGCCATCGCACAGCAGGACCAACGTACAGAGTTCTGCCACCCTAGAAAGACATCAGGAGAGCGAGATAGGTCAAGGATCGCTATAACGAGCCTTAAGAATGATCGACCAAGTACTGCGTGATTTCGAAGTACGAGAACATATTTCCAAGCAGGAGATATCAGCAGCGGAAGCCAGAGCTTGATTTGTCCGTGAGCACCAGAACGCATGTGCAGTCAGAATGGGCGTCTACCTTCGCCTCTAAAACCGAAGGTTGCCACAGAATCAGAAGAGCCCTGCGCATAGGTCTTTGAAGTGTCTGCGGCCTGCGTGGGTATGCAGGCGGTGCACACGAGTCAAAACGTTACTCACTGTACCGCCCATGCTCTTGGTCCGCCTGGTCTGTTTGAGCAAGGCGTTCGAGACCATCCTTTGGGATCCCATGGCCATCGTCGCGGACCCAGCACATCCATTCCTTAAATTCTATTCCAACATCTATACGCGTAGCATTCGCGTCCAAAGAGTTCTGCACCAGTTCGGACACGATTTGAGGCAACGACGTCAAGATTTGCGTAGAGCGTAGCTTGGCTCGCGTTTCCGATGGCAGCCGCTCAATAACAGGCTGAGTATCAGTCATCGCTGGCCATTTCAGAGGGGACAGTGGCCCACTTGGTTGCAGCGGGATGGTTGTCGAGGTGGAAGAGGTTTAAAACACGAGGCCCCAACGTGTTGACTGCGTTGAATATGTTGACAGGTCTAAATTTGGCAGGCGCGCCCACCACTCACACTGATTGGCTTGGCGCAATGAGGCTGCACCCATCAAACCAAACTTCAGAACACGAGGCAAACACATCTCCACGAGGCCTTTTCAATCTTTCCAGATCCAATCCCCAACCAATATGGCCATGACGCCTACAAGTTAATTATACAGGTGCCTGCGCCACTGCACTTCTACCCGGAGAGATGGTATTATATCCGTCGTGTGTTTTTACATTCTGAAAACGCCGAAACCCTTCCCGTCCCCGTCCCAAGTGGTCCCTTTCTGCGCTGGGCTATTTGTTGCACGCTTTTCACGAGATACTAGTGCTAGCCCAAGGCCGACAACGTCCCGAGTGTCCGTAGGTTTGATTATTCCATCGTCCCATAGTCGGGCTGTTGAATATGTCGCAGTAGACTGTTCTTCGATTTCATTTTGTAATGAAGAATGCTGAGTTGGGTCTCTGAGGGCACAAAGAAGAGATGAACATCCATGTCGCGATGGATAGAAGTGACGACATACTTCGATACAGATGCCATAACAGAAGATAGCTGGGCAGAACCCATGACTGATACTTTCGCGTTCTACGAATCTCATCAGAAGATCGGTCGTACACAACGTAAAGAAACACTCACAGGCCACATCCACAGGAACCGTGGCGAATACTAGGTGTAAAGCGTTGTCAGTAACATATCTACCCTATTTGGAAGGAATAGCAACATACAGCGCGTCCAGCCATGCCTACCATCATCAAAGATTACAATGCGTGAGTTCTGTCTAAGATTACCCACAAAGAAACACCTACCGTAGTTTCCAGCACCAAAGCTTCCACCCACGATCACAGTAAGTTTGGGAACATCGGCACACGCCACAGCGCGGACCATTTTGGCACCTGACAACAAAAGAGGCTTTAGGTTGATGTTGTACCGCATAAAGATATACGAGAATAACAAACCATCCTTCGCGATGCCTCCCTTCTCTGCCTTCGAACCGACCATGTACCCTATTTGACGGATCACGCGACGATAAACACAAGGACGAATAGAATAGAACCAGAGACGAACCAGTAACGTTCACGAGGAAGAGCAAAGGAATCTGCCGTTGCGAACACAGCTGAATGAAATGCGTCGCTTTCAGAGCGGAAGGTGAGAAAAGGATGCCATTGTTGGCGACAATGCCAACTTCATATCCGTGAATACGAGCGAAGCCCTGGGATAACACGTTAATAAGAAGTCTAATCCCCAGTGAATGATTGGTGGAAACGAAAGCTAACGAACAGTAATTATCGTAGGCCCATACTCTTTCTTGAACTCCCTGAATTTGCTTCCATCGACAATGCGAGCGATCACGTCTCGCATGTCGAAAGGTTGCCGCACATCTGTGCCAACGATGCCATGAAGATCCTCAGCTGGGTACAGTGGATCCTCTGGTGTAGCTGCTGGCTGTAAAAATAGGACCTCAGCACTAGAAGACGACAGATATACTTATATACACAACCTACAGGTTGAAGGGTTTTTCCTGCGTGTCCTAGATCGCCCACTATACCTCTCGCAATAGAAATAGCATGCTCGTCGTCCCGCGCTAAATGGTCTGTGACGCCGCTCTCCGTCGAATGCATCAGTCCACCACCAAGCGTCTCCTCGTCGACGATTTCTCCAGTCGCTGCCTTCACCAACGGAGGCCCTGCAAGGAAAATATGTCCTTGGTTCTGTACAATGATGTTCTCGTCTGCCATAGCTGGGACATAGGCGCCGCCCGCGACGGAAATACCATGCACGACGGCGATTTGAGGCAAACCAAGAGCAGACATTTGGGCCTTCTCAATAAATCAACCTGACGCCTTGCATATATTTTCTTGGCCAGGAAGGGCGCACCATATTATAAAAGATCCTGCCGAAGTGCTCTTTATCAGGAAACACATTCGCCTGATACGGCAGCGCTGCACCTCCACTTTCCACTGCGACATAGCATTAAATCAGTTTATTTACAAGGGTGACAAGAAAAGAAACGGCAAGACATACCGATGTATACACACGGTAGTCCGTTCTCCCTAGCCACTTCCTGTGCTCGTAGGTGTTTCTTCACCGTGAGTGGGTAATAAGAGCCACCCTTCACCGTCGCGTCATTGACAACCACCACACACGCACGGCCAGCAATTTTACCTATGCCAGTGATGATGCCAGCGCCCGGGATCGACTGTCCGGCGTACACACCCTCTGCAGCAAGT
>QFFD01002117.1:0-10761 GCA_003314615.1 Pholiota microspora
AGGCAGCCCATCGTACAAATCTGCCGAGTTAGGTTTTGACAAATCAAGTAGACCAGATCGGAAACCCTAACGTAAAGATAGAAGGGGTGAGTCGGAAGCGAGCGTCAGTTTTTGCAAGGAAACGATGGCAGAGTCCAGACGATTTGCCTCGTGGTAATAATACCCGATGCGTGAGATAAACATTCCTCATAAAGTATTCCTCTCGAAATGCTCTCCTACCTTAGCCCTCTGAGCACCTGGGATTCATGTTAGACGTCTTTAGCAGCGGCAGGGTCTAAGCATTTCCATATTTGCTCCTGGGTATGCCGCACGCGTACTACCTGAAGCGCGGGGCGTGAGTGTGGCGCACTCACTAAGTAGCTCTCCAGCCGCGAGCCCTCTAATGACAATTATGAAGCAACTCGTTGGGCGGTTTCGAAATAAAATTTCCGTAGTCCATATGGCATCTGATTGTGGATCATCTCACTACTCATAACGTAAATATTTGAACGCCTATGTCAATGCCTGAGCTCGTATTTGATACTTCCCAACATATCCTTTGTCGTCCTTTTTGGTTCCCAGCCAATTGCCCTGGCTCTGTCTGCCCGACATCGTGAATTCGAACCCAAACTTGTGCCATTGGGAAAGAATTGATGGTATTCTTCTGCAGTGAACGAAGTAGGTGTTTCCTCTTTGGCCTTGCCGTGGGCAACGAGGATCTTTCCAATAGCTTCACCGACAGCGTACAATGTGTGTTCTCCGTTCTCGCAAAAGTAGTACCCTTCTGGGCCGTGTTCAAAATGTGGGCTGCCCACTGGCGTTCGCGCTCTGTGCCCGTGTTCCTCGCTGTTATGAGGGATTATTGATTCAATGATGAGGATGTACACATCGACAACTATCTTGATTGTCAGCTTCAATTCATTCGTGAACAGATTGTACCTGCCATCTTCGATGTGGACGTTCGGCCAAATGTTCTTTCCCTCGCCAACCATGCCGGCTCGCCCGCGTTCCTGGCTCAGCTTGACCAGCGTAGGTATCTGCTGTGAATGTGAATTCTGTAAACCAGCATCGACTAACGAACCAGACGCGATGCCGTATATAGTGCTAGGAAGGATAATATAGGTTCTGACATAGCCTTCCGTGGGTTGTCAGAAGTCAGATGAATGCTTCCTTTGAGAGTGCTATCTCGTACCTTCTTTGTCTGCGTTCACCACTGTAATATCTACAGAACGATGCGGTTGGGTGATTGGCAGAGACTCAATCTGGGGTATGTTGAGGTCTGAATAGATGACGTCTGTCGCATACATTCCTTGAGCATTGTCAACCAAAACACCTTGTTGAAGTTCATAATTATAAGTACGACACCCCGAGTTATAAATTTATCCCCTCACCGGTTCCAGACTGTCATGTCAATCAAAACAGGACATGTGGGAGGAAGAAGGGACCTGAATTCAATGCCTCCATAAGTCTACAGAGCAAATAAATTATACTGACAGTATGAATGAGAGAGGGGATCTTTCCAGTCCTTTGATGGCGTTCTTTGAGACCTTGTAATATTGCCTTTGCAGCGTCTTCATCGTCAGCGTCCGCCTGGTAATTTCAGAGAAGCTTTCAGTGATAGTTTCATCATAGAGGTCTACCACACTCACGCAAGCTATAACGAGATCGGCATCGGCAGCAAGTTCGCGCAACAGTACCAGGTCCGCGTTCGATCCCAATACCGCCCGAATGCCCATCGATCGGAACAAGGATACTTGCTCACTCTTCCGCACCAGGACTGATATCCTGAACGTGTCGGAGCGGGGATGGGAGAGTAAACGAGCAAGAACGCTGCCGCCGATGTAACCTATGGGTGATTAGAACGATGACCAAGACGCGAAGTTAGTAATGAGCGGTTCCAGCGAAACAAATGAGAGTCAGTGCGTACCGGTTGCTCCGGTGAGAAATATATGGGCGCTTATACTGATGGTATGATGTGTGTGAAGCCTCTCCATCTTTCAACACGTTAGACCGTCTTGGCAAAGTAGAAGTAATATGGAGTATAGGGGCGATGAAGTCGAGCCAGAGTTTACGAGCTGAAGATATTTGGCTATCGCGAACGCGCAATTGATGAAGATGGTGTCGTTCGCAACACCTGCAAGAGTAATACTTCAGTTTAAGCTAGTGTGAACCATACGAGCAACTCACAAGGCGGTTGTGGTCGAAGCTTGGTGAGCAGCTCTACTGTCAGTAATGTCATCATCGGATTAGATAACGAGAGCTGTATAAAAATAGACGCATGTCCAAAACGAAATTGCAGTGTGAAGAATCGATATGGAAGTGAACATTGAGCAGGACGAAAAACATATCGAACTTTCAAGAAAGTTGCGCGTGTTCTTGAATCTGTTGTGGACCAAGCAGGGTGGACAAAAACTCAAAAAACGAAGAAACCATAAGACGAAATGTATGTCAAAATATATACCACGTACTTGAGTTCGTGAAGTCGTAACTGTCGTGATCAGATTCAAGGATGTCCATGACATTATCTTCTATATTACTTTTCGATCGCACGAGGAAGGCAAGGGAATAGTCACTGCATTTCAACGTCGCCATCGCCGTCTACACTCTCATCGTCGCTCTCCCACTCATCTTCGTCGCCCTCTTCGTCGGCACCTTCGTCCAGAGGCGACGCTACTATCCCCAGAGTGTCTAGTTTAGCTATCAGTTCCTTGACGTGCTCTAGCATAGGCTTATCGGGATGTTCTTGATTACGGTGGAGCTTTTTGCGCAATTTTTGTTAGAAAACAGAAAGACGACGGAAGAATTACGACTTACAACTTGACACGTTTCGAGACAGTCTCTTGAATCTTTCCCAAGCTCTTGCCAGGTCAGCTCATCGAGCGTTCCACCACTTTCTTGGGCCTGTTCTGCCATCAGGTAGAAACACCATCCTTCAAGATACCAGGCCTCAACTTCTTGATCATCAGTCGAGGTTATGCCATGCAATATAAGCAGGGCTGGGGTATATAGAGAGAGTTCGAGGAAGAGCCTGACCAGGGTCAGCCGTACAGGTATCGAGGGTAATTTGGGGTCGTCTATATCTTTGTTAGCAAATCTTTTTGACGACGGGGGAGTAGCAGGACGTACCGAGATCAAGGTCTTTCAAAGCTTCCCATACCTCTTCAAGACATTTTTTGGCATCCTCTGGACGTTGCTGCGACATTCGAACGGATGCTAGAGTTTGCAATGCTTCTGGATTGCCTGGATCTGTGGCAAGCGCCAGAGCGAGGAGGTCCTCACACGTCTTTTCTGCCTCTGGTTCAAAGCTACATTGATAGATTATTGACCGATACCGGTGTAGATATATAGAGAGCATACCATAGATCATATGATGGGTCCATCCAAATCTCTACTTGGCTGACCAGTGCTTGGACGATGCTCGACTTCAATTCTGCTTCATCTCTAGCGTCTTCGCCATTGGCGCGAACCTTTCCTTTGAGTTGTGCCTGGAAGATGTTCAAAGCTGCCTGATAGTGTTGTAATGCCGCTTTAGGGTCGTCGTCGCTTAGTTGCGCGAGATAAAGATGAGCAGACGGTGGTGGTGGGTTGGGAGCACCAGGATTGGGAGGTAGGAGTGATTGGAATGCCTACGGAAGAAACACAGTCAACGATCGATCTAGAAAATATTCTTGTTGACATACTATTTTGGCTTCATCTATCTCTCCTATCTCGAGTAGAGAAACTCCCAGCATCTCTTTAGCCTCTACATTGGTCGAATCTTGATCCAAAATTCGACGAACGAACTTCAACGCGAGCTCATAATCGCATTGTACGATCAGCGACTGTGCCTTTTCGAGCAGAGACGGTATCGAAGGCTGCTTTGCAGGCGAGGCTTGTAGAACGGGTGGGTCGGTGGCCTTGTTATGGATCTTTTTCTTCGGTTTCGTTCGACCCATGGAAGTAGGAGTGGGGAAGGAGATTTTTAGTTGTCACGTGTTACATTTGATTTATTTCTTAATTCAGAATCATAAATTCCGGAGTTGTTCTTGACTTTGTTGGTCTTTCAAGAACATCGATACGCTGAATGCGTATTCGCAAGCACCCCCCTTCGCTTTTTGGGCATAACTGTGTCGACATACATTTCTACCGGCATACTTGAATATAGGGCTACCTAGAATCTGGGAGCCCTGCTTATCTACAAGCGGCCTTCGAACTCAAAACCCGGGTCGGGATTGAGCCAGTTTACTGGTACCGTCCTGCGGGTGGGCGCTCTGTTATTTCATACGTGGTGCATGTGGAGCTTCGTGACCTCCGAGATTCTCAATCGAAGATTCCATGTGGGCTGCTAAAGCTTCCCAGGGAGTGCCCTGTGTATGACGAGACTATGGTTGCTCTTGTGTGTTTTATCCGGAGTTTGTGGGCAGCAAAAGGGAGCTCAAACACGATCTCCGAGAGTCCAAGTGCGTGAGACGGCGCTAATCAGTAGAAAATGCCGAACGGCGTGCCGGATAATTATGGCATGACGACTTGTCGCCATGGACGGGATCACAAATTAATCAAGGGGAATGAGTACACACCGTGGTGCGGTTCGACTTGGTTTCCTTTTACCGCCACGGTAGTGTTTCTATTTTACACTACGGTGTATTTCCATCCATCCCTCGAGGCTTTGTCTTTGGTTCAGGCCCACTCGTTCTTTGTTCAGGACTACACACGACTTCGACGTCCCCGACATTCTTTTGACTTTCGAACCTCACATTCTTTTTACGCCCTCCTCAAAGCCTCTAAGCTTCCTTGGTATCTCCAACCCTCATTCTTCTACGATGCCTGCTTTCAATCTTTTATCACGCACAACGACGCCCTCCGCCGCGAGTTCAAACGAGTCAATTTCCAACCCGCTGTATCTAGCTGGTGTTATTGTCGCCGTTGTCATCGTTCTCGTTATCGCAATATGGCTTGGACTTCGCACCTACCGCAAACGCATCGCAGCGAAACGCGAAGAGAAGATGGGCGCTGCTTTCCTGTCTGTGAAAGGACTCGTTAAGGTTGACTCCGAAACGGAAACGGACGAGAAGTCATCCAAAGGTACACTTCAGTGAGTTCGATTACATCGCCTTCTACCCAAATCTGCGATACTGAGCAATATCTGAAATCAAACCAATTATATTTGCGGTGTTCAGACGGTCTGCAACGCAGACTTTTTCCAGGAACCAGATCGACATCAACGTTGTTCTACCAGTGCGCGCGCGTCTATCCCCCAACGACAGCGCTGCTGAGGTCCTCGAGGCACACCGACAATCGAACGCGTTCCCTACCGCATTCGCTCCCAAACCCTTCTCCTTTGCTCTTGACCCACAACGCACGTCCATGCTGGAACCCGGCATCCGTCACTCTTTCATGAGCGCTGCTAGTCAAAATCGCTTTTCTGTTATGTCGAGCACATCCTCCTTTGACTCCACATTGACTCTAGGCACAGCGCGAAAAGTGCGCCAGATTTATGACCCCGTCCTGCCTGACGAAATTCTAGTCCACATTGGCGAGCAGCTGACTGTTGTACAATCGTTTGACGACGGTTGGTGCGTCGTCGGCCGCGAAAACGCATCCTTGGTGCAAACCGCCAAATCATTGTTCAAAACGACACGTGTAGACGAGGACGAGGTCGAACTCGGCGTCGTTCCTGCTTGGTGCTTCCTTAAACCCGTGAAAGGCCTCCGCGCGGAAAGACCCATGCGAAGTACGAGTCTTGGTATCACCGTTAATATCGACACCCATGGACAATCGTCCCGTGGCGAGATGGGAGTCTCCTGGTCAAATTTCTAATCAACCAAACTAATTCCCCTCATTCCTATACCCCATCCCGCCGACTTATCACCTCGCTTCTTCTATCGCCTAGATCGTTTGCACCAGAGCAAGATCTCCCTATCCTTGCCATGCATACTAAGCACTATCTCTTGACTCCCTCTCCTCATTCTATTTTCTCCGACTCTATCCTAAGTCTATTTATTGATCTCTGCACGGCCATCTTCTGAATTTGGATATCATTGGATCCTCATTCTCTTCAATCATTCCCTTCCGCCCACCGCAGCCTTATTGAAAGCCGGCTCTTACCACCTTCTATGAATCTGGTGTATACGACACTATACCCTTTCTATACCCTTACCTCACCTCCATTGTAACAGCAATGCTGGAATATTGCGGAGGGATAACTTTTCTTGTTTTACTCTTCACAGCATTGAAGCTGGTTATGATGCTGCTGTTGTCGTCTTCGTATCGCTATTTGAGTATCGTAGGATTATGATTACATTGTATTATATCGTGTGTCCAGCCAGTTCTTGCCTTCGTCAAGAAATTTACGGCCGGTCGATGTTGTAAGTAAATCTCATCTTAAACGTGTACATGTCATGCATTGCCTTCCTTCAGTCCAACATCACACTCGGATGAGACATTCCATTCCTCTCGTCTGATTGATTTTGTAGGCAGAACAACAGCATCGTGGACAATCTCAAAAATTTATATACACACAGACATGCTTGTTCGCATCGGGCGCGGTTCCGAAGAGGCACCCAGTGCTTCTTGACTCTTTACATTTGAAGTACAAACGACGATGGTCATGTAAGTAGAGCGCCGCGGAACTGATTACCTACTCGCAGCGAATAATAATCGATGTTAGTGGACGAACTTCCCATTTCTCCCAAGTTCGAAGATGATGATTACATGTCCATGAAATATGTTCTAAAAATAAATAGCATTCACATCGAATGCTAAAATACGACGTTCGTCCACAGGCGAGGCACAGAACTTATCTGTCATCATCCATGTATCTGTAGGCCACCTGGACGTTTGTCTGCATCTGACATGCGTGGTCAGGTTAATACTGAATGTCCGACAACCCAGGCGTTACAGTCAGCTCTCTTTGGCGTACATCAGCGCCCACTGCTCAGGATGGTTGAGAGTTTTGGGCGGTTGGTGTTCTGCAAAAGTTGCGACTGACAAGGAAGTGCCAGATCTCACGAGTTGAGCAAATACGGGGTTCGGGACGGACAAAGCGTGGTGGTATAGCCTGAGGTAGCGCGCAAGCCTTCCTAATTATGTATGAGAGTGTGAATGGGGAGATCATTACTACCTTTTGGCAAAGTTCACTAGGACGCTCACCACGAAGAAATGAAGGGCTTCACTAGACTTCGAGATAGAATCCAACTAGACAGCCCATCAGCGGAAATATGCTCCTGCCGACCTCAGTGAACTTGAAGCAGTTTCGCACTGTCTTTGAATGATCTGTGATCGTGCAGGAAATTCACTTACATAACTAGGACTGGCACCACAACGATCTCTCCCTCCTCCTTGAGCGCTATAGTAGAGTGGGTGAGCGCTCCAAATGAAAAGTGCTGCAGGAGTATCTGTGATGGCGGACTTGCTCAAAGTGTTCACTAAACAGGAAATCGCTCAGGTACGCATCAAAGTTTCCCCGCTTTTCTTGTTGAAAGCACCACCATTATGCTTCCGTCTGCTTCTGTGGAAACTGACCGCTGTTTGTGTAGCATTCCTCCGCAAATGATCTGGTACTTAATTGAAAGCTCTCCCATGACCCAGAAACCCACTCTAACGACTGTTGTTCTTTCCTTCATCCAAAGTGGATAATAGTGGACTCTGTTGTCTATAACCTTTCCAAGTTTTCTTCGATTCATCCGGGTGGACTTTCTGTTCTATTAGATGATGAAATAGGTGACAACTCAGCTGGACACATCAACGTACAATTGCTTACTCCTTCCGTTCAGCTGGTAAAGACGCGACGGAAGCGTTTTTCAGTCTGCATCGTCAGGAGGTGCTGGAGAAGCCTCAATACGCGCGTCTTCGCATCGGGACTGTCGAGGGAAGCGTAATTGGGGCGAAATCAACTGACCGCGAGGGCTTGAGCGAGGTTCCATATGCAGAGTCCACATGGCTGCGGAAGGGGTACCACTCACCCTACTATACGGATGTGAGTAAACTTGCGTCTTTCCACCAACTTCCATGGACGGCCGGTTAATGTTATAATCCAGTCACATAGAAAATTCCAAGCTGCAGTCCGGAAATTCGTCCAGGAAGTTGTATTCCCCGACGCGCAGGCGCGCGAGGAAGATGGGAAGCCGCCATCGCGGAGCGTACTCGATGCCATGGCGAAGATGAACATCATTGCGATGCGCCTTGGACCTGGAAAACATCTCAAAGGACGTGTCCTGATGGGCGGTGTGATAACACCTGAAGAGGTTGGAACTTCGTTCGATTTTTGTCTACATGTATGGTCTAACCCAGCGGTGAATTATAGTTTGACCAGTTTCATGAATTAATCATGTGGCAAGAATTTGCCCATATTCATGCTCGTGGATACAACGACGGCTTAGGAGGGGGAACCTGTATATGTGAATTCCGAAATTGTCGTCCGCGATTTGTGTTTTGTACTAATAATGTCCATAGCACTGCCGCCTGTTCTCAATTTTGGGAGTGAAGAATTAAAGGAAAGCATTGTTGAAGATATCTTCAATGGAAAAAAGACGATATGCCTGGCAGTTACGGAGGCCTTTGCTGGAAGCGACGTAGCTGGACTTAAATGCCATGCAAAAGCTACAGAAATGGGTTGGGTTGTGAATGGAACGTAAGTTTTGATGTTCTTTCTTGACGCACTGCTCTACATCTCACTCCTCATCGATTCATAGAAAGGTATTATTGACTTGTATATGACAGCGTATACTAATACCCTCATGCAGAAATGGATCACGAACGGCACATTTGCGGATTACTTCACTACTGCATGTCGTACTGACGAAGGCAAAATCATCGTTCTTCTGATCCCACGACAAGAGGGTATATCTACACGGCTTATCCGCACCTCATATTCGGCTAGTGCTGGCACGGCTTATATTGAGTTTAAGAACGTATACGTTCCGCGCGTCAATCAGCTTGGGGTTGATAAAGATGGACTACATGTTATTTTAAGCAATTTTAATCACGAAAGGTATGGGGCTTTTTTGTCAACTTGTACTCTACTTACGACGGACGGTAGATGGGCTATCATAACGTGGTCCATTGGGGTCCAAAGAGTCATCACTGAGGAATGTCTGAAGTATGTTGTTTTACTTTTTCTTGGAGACCATTCCTAAATTGTTTATCAGATATGTAACATTGAGGAAGGTTTTCAGAAAACCATTGTCTTCACAGCCGGTCATACGCGCTAAAATTGCCACTATGATTTCGAGGTTTGAAAGTTGCCAGGCCTGGCTGGAGAATATTACATACCAAATGAAGCACATGAACTATAACCAGCAAGCGAACGAATTGGCGGGGTAAGCGTTAACTTCGCCTCGTTAGCCTTTGCCTCATCCGTCCCCTTTCCAGTCCAATAGCGCTTCTTAAGATGTATACTACTGGTTTTGCGCAAGATACCGCAAGGGATGCTGTCCAGGTTCATACTCTACCTCTAGTTCGTACTTTTTTCAAATGCTCATAGTCACTTAGATATTTGGCGGCCGAGGAATTACACGATCGGGGATGGGAAAATTCGTTGAACATGTAAGATACGACTGTTGGCTTTACTCGCTCGTCAAATACTGACCAACTTGAAATGATGTACCAGTATCACCGAACCCTTCTGATAGACGCGTAAGTCATATTTGTGTATCATCACGCGTTTGCATCGTTAATGTTTGATGCTTGGATATACAGCATTGGAGGGGGAGGTGAGCATCGCTTCTGTGTCACTTTGCTCATCATTCAACGAAATTATTTTACAGCGGAAGACATCATGGGCGACTTAGGCATAAGACAGGCGCTTAGGAAAATGCCTAAATCTGTTCGTTTGTAGACAGTAAAGCGTGAGGGTGGAAGACTAGAAGTCGGGATTACGAGACAAGTACTACCCTTGTGATATATACAGTAACTCGTTTTCTCTGACATTCACGAGATCTTTGGCTTCAAGTTGCAACCATGTTGGTGATCCCCAAAGTTATCATCGGGGCGCCGGTGTGTGACACTGACGGAGTTCAGTCACACACCATCAATTCACGGAAGGTGATTGGCTGAGGGCAGAGTCATATGAATATCCGTCATCGTTGAGACAATCACATGCTATGAGATCCAAGATATCTAGTTTTGGGCCACGACCGTCTTGCTACCCCCACCTTTCTACACAATGGCAGCCAAAGAACTCAAGTCCTTCACGCGTAAGGATGTCGCACAGGTATACATAGTCGCCACTTCCCACAGAGTGATCTGTATCTCACCAAGTTGTTTTTAGCATAACACAGATGGCGACCTGGTCAGATTGCTCTCATGTATCGCCGTACCTGGGACCGCGACTGACAAGAATGTTTCCTCTAGTGGATCGTTATTGATGCTAAGGTCTATGACATCACCAGATTCAAGAACCTGCACCCAGGAGGAGCCTCTGTCCTTCTCGATGAGGAAGTTGGTCAGTGAACGTTGAATACGGAAGCCATCATCCGCGATTTTGACTTTCTTGCATTGCAGCCGGCCAGGATGCCACGGAAGCATTTTATGGCCTACACAGGCACGATGTCATCCTTAAACCTCAATTCGCCCGTCTTCAAATTGGAATTATCGAGGGAGAACAGGCCGTCATCGAGAGTCGGGTCGTAGGAGAGCTAAGCAAAGTTCCTTACGGCGAGCCAACATGGTTGACAAAAGGATACCACAATCCTTACTACACTGAGGTAAGACACTCTGGACTGGAAATCTTACAATCCTCTGACTCTTAGATCGAAGAACCACCGAGCATTCCAAAAAGTAGTGCGCAAGTTCATGGACGAGATT
>QFFD01002120.1:0-24124 GCA_003314615.1 Pholiota microspora
GTTCCGTGGTAGTGGTTTCAACTGTGTTGACAGAGAGATATGGGTCAAATTCTTCCTCGGTTTTGGGGATGTCTGTGGTATCAAATTTGTCTGTTTCTTTTTGCCATTGGAGGGTCTGTAATTCCCAATCAATATTCGGGTTCTCTTCTTCAAACCAGGGAAGTCCAAGAATGATTCTTTGACTTCCAAGACCGGTGATTAAAAGCCGATGTTTCTTTGTCCATCCATTGATAGTGAGATAAAGTTCTGTGTACCTGTTGATTGTGCCGGTTTTGTTGAGAGTTCCATCTATGTTCCTGACTTTGATGGATTTGCCTAGTGGTTTGGTGTCTAGTTTCAAGGTTCTTGCGTAGTTCTGGTCGATGAATTTTTCTCCAGCGCCAGTGTCTAGTAGCGCTTGCATTTCGACATTTTGATTCTGATTTTTACTTGCAATAGAGAGAGGAATGGAAAAGGATTTATTATCAGTCTTGCAAGCTACTAATACAGAGTGAATAGTAATTACAGAAAGGAGAGGGGCTGATGTCGAGGCAGTTCTCCTTTTTAAAAATCCTTCAAGGTCTTGGTTTCATCACCAAGGTAGTGGTTCCTAGCTTCTTCATCCATTTGTTCTTCGAGTTTGGCGATGGCTATTTTGGCCTCATGGATAGTGAGTTTCTTCTTGGGGTTTTCTTGATTTTGACGAGGTTTGTACTCGTTCTGGTAGTTGTTTCGGTAATTTCCGGAGTTCCCGGGGTTTTGGTTGTTCTGGTTATTTCCGGGGTTTCCGGAATTTCCACTTTGCGAGGGGCAGAATCTGGCAAGGTATCCACTCTGTTTGCAGCAGAAACATTTTCCTCTATGCATAAGACTTTCTTGTTCACTTTGGGACATGGCATTAATTGAGATATAGTCTGTGGAGGTGTCCATAGCATTGGGGTCGCTTCGGTTCTGGTTTCCAGAGTTTCGGTATCCACTGTAGCGCGGGTTGAAGAATTTCTTCTGGTTCATGTTTGGGGTGTTGGTTTTGTTGGTTTGTTTCCCTTTGAGTCGATCAAAAAGGGCTCTGGTTCGGAGGTAGTCTTTTTCGACTCGGGTGGCTATGTTGTACCATCCCATGATAGTTGTGGGAGGGTTTTCCCTTTGGAGGACTTGTAACAGTAGGTTCGGCTTCAGGGATTCTTGGTAGAGCATGATAATACTTTTGGTTTTGTTTCCGAGTTTTGCCATTGCCACTAGGTTTTTGAACTTGATGTTGTGTTCATTAATAGGCTTGTCTTTTTGCCTAAGGTTCTTGAGGGCTTCATGGGCTGCTTCTTCAGAGTAGGTTGGTGCAAATTCTTCTTCAAGGTCTATGCAGAGTTGTCCATAGGTTCCATAGTTGATGGTAGGGACTCCGTTCTGGATTGTTGTGTTTGTAGTGAACCAATTTTCTCTCCAGGTCTTGGCTGTTCCTTTGGTAAGGTAAGAGAGAATGAAAGAGATTTTCTTTCTGTCAGTATTGTAGACGTGGTCATTGATGTCCAGATAGATAATGATGCTTCTTAAAAATTCTCTGAAATTTTCTGGGGTTCTGTCGTATTGTTCTGGTACATTGATTCGGAGTTCTTTTATGTCAGCTGCGGGAGTTGTTATTGTGAAGCTGGGTGCAGGTGGTGGTAGTGGCAGTGGCGGCAGTGGTAGTGGTAGAAGTGCTTTGATGGATTCAAGAGAGGTTACTTTGGCAGGTGGTAGTCCTTCAAAAAGGTCGAGTTCTTCTTTGTTGTCTGAGTTTCTTGCAGTGTCGAATCCTCTGTCGGAGGATGAGTTTCTTCTTTCTGTTGGTGGTTCGGTTTCAGTTGGTTCGATTTGTCCTAGGTTTCTAGGTTCTTCTCATATAGGACTAGTTCGTCTTGAGAATGGGTTTTCTGGTTTACTGGGACCTTCAGTCGATTGGGTTCTGGATAGGCTCTGAGCTTTCGCCGAGGTTGAGGTCTGGGGTTGGGGTTCTTCTCTGGGTTTTTGTTTCGGGGTTCTTGTTGGGAAGCCTCTTGAGGTGGGTCTTCCTCTGGTTCTTTCTGATGTTTTGATTTCGGGGTTCCGTCCTACTATTCAGTGGACGGTGTTGGTGGTAAGCTAGTTCTTTTGTTATGAACACGAAGGGACAATTATAGAAGACGTCTATAGTTGGACTTCGGTTCGAGCTTCGAGACGCACAACGAATGAGTAAACTCAGAGTTGTTGAGGTTGAGCAATATTCAAAGTAAGAAGAGGTTAGATTCTCAAGAACTAGCTAAAGAACAGGTATGCTAGGGCTGAGTCTTAAATACTAGAGAGTACACTGAAAAGGGAACAAGGACAGGAATATAAGTACAAGAAGGGAACAAGGTAAGGAAAAGAACAAAGGCCACATCCTAGAGTAGAATAAGGTGCACAGCATATATAGTAAAAAGGGAACAAGAGCGCGTAGCATGTAGTAGTCAGGTGATGACTCACGGATAAGAATAGTACACAGGGGAGTAAGTAAGGAAAAAAAGTGTGTGTTTGTAACACTGTAGAAAAGGTAAGCATTTGACCTGATAATATAGTTAATCTAATATTCACCAACATTGGATTTCATCACTTTTTGCACCTCACAAAATCATCATTCCAAATACTTTATATGACTTTGTCCAAGCCTTTCATTTTGCTCTTCTATGCTTATTTCCAGGGGGGCAATTTCAGTGTTTGGAGCCTCTCTATTATTCAAAAATCATACGGCACATTGCACTATGCATCAATATGTACAACAGCACTTTTTGACTATATTCACCTTTTCCATCTGAGCTTTCCCCTTGAATTTTCTTTCTTTATGCTTGTAGCTTCTTGGTTCTGGTTTAGAGAAAGGTCTTCTTGGTTGTCTGAATGGGTTATGGCTGAGAAAGAGGAAGAGGAGATGGGACAAATACGACTTGAGACAAAGAGGTGCCCATTGCTAAATGATAAGTGGTATTTGCCAATGTGTTATTTGCACATGCACTGCCCTTGGTCAAAATCAGTCTTGAATTGGTCACTCGCTCTTAATTGGTCTGGTCCCTCTGGCGGGCATGGCCTGGGACTTCCCTGGGTATGGCAAAGCTGCCTGAGTGACAAATGTAGAGAAATAGAGATAGAAACTAATCAAGGGCTAGTATACAAAATGTGGCTGCACCAAAAATTTAGAATTTAGAATTCAGAAATTTTGTTGCAAAGGGATTTTGGACAACTATTGCACAGGAATTTCTATCTTGATTACAATACTAGAAAGAATGCAAAAACCTTTATACTCATTTGGATGAATTAAGTAGTGAGTGACACTGTTGATGTTGCACCATGACTTATGTTATTTATTTATATTATTTCTTGAATGCACAATGCCTAGTCCTCTGCCAAAATGGAAAAGATAACAGATTCTGCATCTTGGAGCATAAGTAAGGAAAAAGAAAAGAAAGTCAAATGAAAATAAGGAAAATGTTATGTATAGTAGGCAGCAGTTGTCATTATCCTGACTCTGGGCAAGTACTTACACTGGTTCTTATTCTACAGGAATAAATAGGGCCTACAAGTGAAGATTATGTATCTACAAAATATAGAGCATCTCCAATATTTAGCACATTAGAGTCTATCTTTCTGTAGTCAAGAACTAATTTCACTAAACAAAGAAAAGGCTTGTTTATCAAACCTACCCCTAGTAGCCCAATTTATGGGCCCTTGCTATGGTCATTTGCATAAGAATTCTTTGTGGGAAAGCAGTCTTCAGAATATAGCATTAAGTTATCATGATCCAGTAAGCTTAAAACATCCTGTCTGAATTACTGATAATAGATAATCTCTTAGAGCTTATTAAAGCTTATAATCAACTTATAATTTTGACTAATAGCAGCAATATATTCCTTAATAATTGTCTTTACTTTAATACACATATTGGGGATAGATAAGAGAGTGGAAGGTTTGGAGTTGGAAGCAAAATGAAAGAGAAAAGAGTCATATGCATTTGCACAACCTATGTGACAGACAATGATGTTCTGTCTCAGGCTGACTGCTAATGCTCTAGTCACACAGAAGTAACACTACCTGATAGTGGATGGTTAAGGATTTCTCCTTATCTAGAAACATGTTTTTGCTTGAGAGGAAGCTGGTCACTCCAAAAGAGCTAAGAGGAGCTGAGGATATCTAGAGTCACATAGAGTGATGTGGCTCCTCCAGAGTCCTCAAAGAGTAGCCTGTCCTCCTAAGGTACAAGCCTCCTTCTGTATCCTCTCATATCATCATCTCCTCTAGAGTACTCATAGCTCTTGCCTCTGCTTTTTGTCTTCAGAAAGTCCAATATATTCTATTGCAGACATCCAAGGGCCTGAAAATCTGTCAGGTAAGTCACTACATTTCTTATCTTAATCTATTATTACTTACTTCAAAAATACTAGCACAGTGCCCTCTAAGCCTGAGGCAATGTCACTGTATTGATCTTCTCAGCCCTTGCCACATTCCTTGCTACCTCTCAAGGCTTATCAGGGAAAGCCTGGAACCCTGTATCAAGTCAAGACATTTCCTTAAAGATTGCATCCCAATATCTAAATCTAAGGAAGTTGAATTACATGTAAGTCCTTTTTTATGTTTGGATTCTGTCTATTGCTAACAAAAAAAATGCACAAAGTGGTGTTTTTGGACTCTGCAGACCCCAAACCATCATCAACATAATCCTCAACCTGCTAAAGCAATTGCTAGTGCATCTGAAGTAGAGAGCATTGGTAGCTCCATAAGTTCATCTTGCTTTATATTTTATTGTTTTCAGATCAATTTATTTTGCAGAATACAGAATTTTTCATCTGACAAGCTATGGAAATGGCTAAGCTGCAAATGAGGTTTCCCAATTTTCTGTGCTACCTTAAACATCTCAAGTTGCTCAATGATTAAAAGGCCTTTTTGGCAACAGAAGAGTTTGATCAGGCAATAGAATTGCAAGTGTTATTGCTTGAAAATGCTTAGTATGTCTTTTTTTTTGTCATATCAAGTTTAACCTCATGAAGGTCTTGTTTCTTGTAGCCTTGCCAGTAGGAAACTATTGAAGAAATCTGAGCAGGCTGGGCATGACATGAGTAAAGAGGATATATTGGCCATATTTGTGGCTAACCAATAAGTAGCAAGTGTACTGTAGGCTACTATATAGTAATCTGTAGCACATGCACAAACTAATAAATTTTCATTTATTTCTCCCTTCCAGTTGATTAGTAAGACTCTTAACTGCTTACTATAAGAGTACTACATCATGACTCATATATTATGATGAACTCTGGCACTTTCTACTTACCAGACTCAAGTACTCTAGCCCCCTATCAGCCAGATCAGAAGGAAATCTATTCCTCTGTCACTCTCAGAGAGTAGATATATGTCTATAAGCCTCTGGGACTCTATAGTACCTAAGAGGCAGTGGGAGGAACTATATATTTTCCTAATGCTATCTTAACTTGAATATCTAACTAGGCTTGACCCAGCTATTCTAGAATATACTGTGGCAGTGCCAATCCATTCAGCTGTACAATTAGGAGGAATATGTACCATAATAGCTAGTAGAGTTTTACCATAAAGTAGTAAATGGTCTTTTTAAACCCCACTAATCACCCAAAGCAGACATTTTCATATTCTTCCTTAGTGTCTTACTCTATAGAAAGAAACAGTATTATAAGGTCATTACTCCTTCTATTTGTATAAAGAGACAAAGCTATATACTATATTATATTATTGTAGAATAAAAGAGCAGAAAAATGATGATATAATAGTAAATTTACTATGCTTATTATTTCAGTGTCTCAAGTTTCTACTCTGTCTTATAGTAAATTCAATGCTAAAGATAATACAGATTATATTTTCTCAGTACACCTGCAATGCCTATCCAGTCAAAGGTCCAATAGTACCAGAACTATGTGACAAATTTCACAATACTCTTTTAAAAGTGTTGGGAAGTTCTCAGTAAGCACCCATTCAGATAGTAGCTTAAAGCTGCTAAAGCTGTTCTCTATGGAAAAGATATTGATGTAGCTATAAAATAGTGAGGCATACCTGTGCCATTGAGTAAGCTTGCTTATTCTTTTTCTCTTCCTCATGTTGCTTCTTGATCCTTACCTTCTCTCTAAGCATATATTCAGCCCTTATTTGTTCTATATCCTCTGGAATAACTCATCTTACTGATAGCCATTTTTTGAGGGGCAGAGTAGAATCATGACAGAAAATATATGGGGCAGTGATAGGAGAGGATATAATTTGCTAAGTAGAGTAGTTTGCAGGAGGAGGCATGTGGACAAAAGAGAAGGATAACAATGTGATGGATGTGGAAAAGGAAGCCTATAATGGCTGCCATACTACCAAGGGTGTGCAAGATAGACTACAAGGTGTTCTGGAAGATCTGGATAGAAGGCCAATATTCTCACTGTTGCATAATTTCTTTCATAGTGTAAATAAGGATATTATTATGGTTTTTGTTCAAAATATCTTCAACACAATGTTGAATGCATATACACCATTAATATGATCAAATTACCCTTTTTAGTAATTAGCAGACTCTTAAAACCCCATCTACTACTGGGTAACTTCTCATAGTGCTAACTTGAAGATTCAACTCTAAATTCTTGGTAATAAGGGTCCTTGGCTAACTTGCTATATATGCATGTAGATGATAATTATTACTGTAATGGATTCAAGTGGTTTCTAAACCTTGAATCTAGAGAGAGAGTCCAGACCCCCTCTCTAGATTTTGCAATGCTCTTGATTCTAAGATAGGAAATAAATTATACCAAGATTGCTATTTCCATCCTTTGGCATCAATTGCACTATGTGCATCTTCCTCAATTGGTTTGTTCATACATATTCAAGTTACAAAATACAATATTGTTACAGTCTAGAAGGGCAAATATAATTTTTACTAATTCAAACTCTGAAAAGAGAGTTTAGAGTTAGATATTCAAGTTAGTACTATGGAAAGTCACCTACTTTATGGTAAATCCATACTAGTCTACTTGGTAAATTATCTGTTATAAATACTTACTCTTTTTCCTTACCTATCACTCCATGTACTATTCTTATCTCAGGAGTCATCACCTGACTCCTATGTGCTATGTGCCTGTGTTCCCTTTTTACTATATATGCTGTGTACCTTGTTCTACTCTAGGACGAAGCCTTTGTTCTGTCTTTTACCTTGTTCTACTCTTGTACTTATACTTCTATCTTTGTTCCCCTTTCAGTGTACTCCCTAGTATTTAAGACTTAGCTCTAGCATACTTGTTCCTTAGCTAGTTCTTGAGAATCTTACCTCTTTTACTCTGAACATTGCTTGACCTCAATGGCTCTGAGTTTACTCATTTATTGTGCATCTTGAATTATGAACTAAAGTCCAACTATAGACATCTTCTATAATTGTCCCTTTGTGTTTATAATATTATCTGGCCATTTCACATTCTCAATTGAGTTTAGAAAAAACCTTGTCATTGGTTTTTATTTATTACACAGCTGTAGATAAATCTACCTTGTAGACTAGATTTGAGTCTAATATCTAACTCTAAACTCCCTTTTCAGAGTTTGAATTAGCAAAGATTATATTTGCCCTTCTAGACTGTAACAATGTTGCATTTGTGACTTGAATATTATTATGTATGAACAAACCTATTGAGGAAGGTGCACATGGCATAATTGATGCTGAAGGATGGAAACAGTAGTCTTGGCACCTATCTTAGAATTAAGAGTGTTGCAAAATCTGGAGAGGGAGTCTGGACCCTCTCTCTAGATTCAAGGTTTAGAAACCACTTGAATCTATCACAGTGATGATTATCATCCATATGCATACATAGGACCCCCCAAAATTCACTCAAATGCCTGGTACCAGTTTGGATAAAAATTGAGAAAATTTGCAAAATACCTTAGGTCTATGGTCAAATTTTCGGATAAAATTTGGTTTTTTGGAGGATAATACTACCCCAAAAAAGTCGGATAAAAACTATCTTATCCAGATTACCCTGATCAATGTTCGGATAAAAATGATGTCTTCAAGAGTCAAACACCATAACTTAAGGATGACTTTGATTGCATTTTACTGCAACACTACTAGAATAATTTTCATTTAGAACGGTGTAATAGAGCTGTTCACAATCAGTTAATTTTTATAAGATTAGTGACATGGCAGCTTCAAATAATCCTATACAAGTCTACCAGCATCATTTTGGCACCAAATTTTATGACAAACCATTGGTTGCACATGCATTCCTGACCCTGTATTACTTTGACATTATTCCCTCATTATTTTTCCTTTGCACATTATGGAAAACATTGACAGTTGTTAAAGGTGGACTTCAAATATCCATACAAGACTTGGGCTTATTCAAATCACTCAAAGCTGAACCCAAGAAAATCACAGATGCTATAAAGGCCTTTTGGAAGTGATGATGAAGATGAAGATGCTTGTTAAATTATGTTTTCAATTCAGTACCATGATGTTTTTGTAAGGACTACCTTGCTTCTGTGCTCTAAGATGGCACCGCAGAAAACCAAAAAAATGAGTATATGTGCTTTTTGGGTGCCTGAGTCAAATATTCGGATAAAAATTGGGTTTTTGGGAGCCCTGAGCCATATTTGGATAGAATTTGGCTGATTCTGGACGATTTTGGTTCGGATAAAAATTGGATATTTTGGCCATTTTTTGATCAGGCATTTGGGTGAATTTTCGGGGGTCCTGCGTACATGGCAAGTCGGCCAAGGACCCTTATTGCCAAGAATTTAGAGTTGAATATTCAAGTTAGCGTTATGGGAAGTCACCCAGTATGCTTGTGCGCGTGATGCGCCGAATTAGGCTTTAATAACCGTTTTTGGACGAATAGCCGAATGGCTGCTCTGCAGCGTTGCACTATGGTTGTGAAAAAGTTTCCCATCTCAGCTTTGCCTTTGGCTGCTAAGAAAGATCTGCTCATCCACCAGCTCGTTTCAGATACCAATACACCAGATCCCATAGCTTTTCGCCGTGTCCAGGTCGAAACTCCCAGTCTTCAACGCAGGGCACGGGTATGTTCTCAATGTTCTTAGTCAGATGTTCCTACTGACCTTCCCCAGCTTCTGCCTCCAATTTCTCACTTCAGCCATGTTGCACCATTTCCTGTACCATTTCCTTATGACATTGAGGTTCCAGATCTTGGCCCAGATTCTAGCCAAGCAAACTACATCGAGACTTGGCTTGCTGAGCGTGAAGCTATCCACCCACAGTCACCCTCTGCTCTTTATCCCGACTCTCCTTTGATCAAGCATGCCCCTAAACATCGCGACCAGCCTCTTGATCTCATTGGTCTCGCAGAAACTGCACTGCGGGACTGCGTTCCTCACTTAGAAGTAGGCGATGCTTTCGCCATGATCGGAACACCGAGCCTCTCACAGGAATTCGAAGACGAAGGGGATCCACAGCTTTCAGAAAATCAGGAAGCTGTGGCTGCCAGAAATGATCTTATTGATGTTTTTAGTGGACAATACGTTCTCATGTCTCCCACAGATAATAACGGTAAAGTCCCATTTGCACCTTGGTCTCTTCGGTATAGTGGGCATCAATTCGGCTCATGGGCTGGTCAACTAGGGGATGGTAGAGCGATAACTATTCGTATGCCGGTCTTCCCTCTCAATCAACAGATACTAACTGGCACCATCAGACGTTACTCCACATCCAGCAGACCCTGATGTCACCTATGAACTTCAGCTGAAGGGCTCTGGGCGGACGCCCTTTTCCCGCAGTGCAGATGGCCTTGCCGTTCTTCGGTCTTCCATCCGCGAATACTTGTGCTCTGAAGGTATATTGATTATTGACCCAAGTGAAAAGTTCTCACAACCGTGTCAAACAGCCATGCAGGCATTGCACATACCTACGACACGCGCGCTTTCACTCGTCTCTCTCCCTGCTCTCCCTGTTCACCGCGAGCGCGTCGAGACTGCATGTGTCCTGACACGCATTGCGCCTTCCTTCATTCGTATAGGAAACTTCGAAGCCTTCAATGGACCTACAAACATGTTTGTTTTCGGCGGTGGACAGCAGAAGCCGAATTGGGAAGGGCTAAGAATTCTCGGTGAATGGGTAGCACACAATGTCTTGAAACTGCCTATCAAGCCAGGAAACTCGTGGGGTTCTGAATTGGTGCTTGAGGTTGCAAAGCGGAATGCCATCATGGTCGCTGGATGGCAAGCGTACGGGTTTATGCATGGCGTGATCAACACAGATAAGTAGGTGGTTTTCGTGCTCAGTCTTGAGGTTGTATGTTATTGACGCCTTTAAGTGTTTCGGTCCTTGGGCTGACTATTGATTTTGGTAAGTAGGAGTTCACTTGTTCAAATGTGTGTCTGACTTTTTTCAGGTCCTTATGCCTTCATGGATGTATTTGATCGTAGTCATATCTGTAATCACACAGATGAGACTGGACGTTATGCATATAAGGTAGTCCCTCATTCTCATTTATATTGTCCTTATCTCATATAGGCCCTCGGTAGTATCAACCAAATATGATGTACGTCTTCTTGTTCCTATATTACCAGTCGCTGTTGATGTTGTTAATATAAGTGTATACGCCATCCGCGCTCTCCTCAATTCACTCGCGCCTTTGATTGGTGCAGAGTCCGAGCTAGGGGATAAAGCTGTTTCTGCAGGTTGGGGGGATGATACATCTCCAGAGAAATTTGAGGAATGGACGAAGAAAGGAGTGGAACTCCGCGATGAGGTTGACAAGGTCGTTCAAGGGACGGCGGCAACTGAATACGGCAGGCTATTGCGCAAAGTTTGTCTTCTTTTCCCGGTTCTTATACTTTATCTGACCTAAGAGTAAATTTCATAGCGACTCGGCTTACGACTCCAAGACGCAACTGACGAATCAATACTTTTCAAACCGTTGCTCAATCTTATGGAAGATCATTCTCTAGATTTTCATTCGACATTCCGTGCCCTCTGCTTCTTCAAGCCTTCAATATTAGATAGTCTAGTCTCTGGATCAGTTGGAACTACAGCCTCGTCACCAGCGCTACAGGCATTCATTTCCATCCTCCTGGCTCCGAGCGAGACACCGGAGCGCGTGGATCATGGAGCAGCGACAATCGCGTGGCTGGAATGGCTTGACCATTATGCTCAGCGCATTCAGCGTGAGGCTGGTGAATGGAGTGGTGTCGAAGATGTCGATACGGCACGGGAGGCAGCAATGCGTGAGGCGAACCCGCGGTTTGTGTTGCGGCAATGGGTATTGGAGGAAGTCATTAAACGAGTGGAGACCGATTCAGATAACGGAAAGAGGGTTCTGGCGAAGGTTATGCATGTGCGTATAGTTCAATGCGAAAGCGTTGTCTGGCAATGCTGATCTCTGTTATTTTATTCTAGATGGCATGTAATCCATATGAACCGTGGGGCGCAGAAGGCGACGAGAGACCAGATGCCGAGTTGAGTGATGAAGAGAAAGCAGAGCGACGGTATTGCGGCCTTGGAGAGCGGACTATGCTGGGGTTCCAGTGTAGTTGTTCGAGCTAAGCGCGCAAAACAAATTAGTGGAAACTCAATATGCATTTCTGAATTGTAATGTATGTTTGTACTCCTCACCTTTGTAGCGCACGTATGCAGAGTATGTATATTTTTGACAAGGCTTTGAGTGAAAAAAGCCCCTTCTTTGTCGGACGCCGTGCCAGAGAGTGAGAGCT
Organism: Pholiota microspora; assembly: GCA_003314615.1. Taxonomy (NCBI): domain Eukaryota; kingdom Fungi; phylum Basidiomycota; class Agaricomycetes; order Agaricales; family Strophariaceae; genus Pholiota; species Pholiota microspora. Next base: position 11,668 of record QFFD01002120.1, read on the forward strand.
TGCTAAAACGGCTAAAACTGCTTAATAGCCCCTAATTTACATTTCTTTCTTGCGTTACTACTACGACATTGCGAAATCTCGACACAAGTATTAGTCTTCAATCCAAGAAGTATGGCCTACAAGTACCAAGTGCGTTTCCATTGATTTGAATATCCCTATACATTTGCCTGCTATGCTCAATATGAAGCAGTCTGTTGCAGGTCATTTTGCCCACGACGACGCTACGGAACCTCTAGACGCCGTAAGAGGCGAATCTTTCCTCTCTAAATAATGAGATGGTGACTCTGTGTACTTCCCAGGTCGCTGATAGATTTGGCTTGAAAGATACATCTGATAAGCGATGGAAAGCTCTGTTCGAGCATATCGAGGCATTGAATGAAGCAGCCCCGGAAAACACGTACTACAAATTCTTCCTCCTTGCTCGGCATGGACAAGGATATCGCAAGTATCCTATCTTGATAGAAGCTTATGGTATTGACCGCAGTTTTGTCTTGCAGATAATCTTGCTGAAACCAAGTATGGCACGAAGGCTTGGGATGAGTACGCACAATTTATCAGTATCAGGCGTGATGCTGACGATTATCTCAGTCATTGGTCAAAACTGGACACCGACGGAGAGCTGATATGGGGGCGTCTGTATCTAGGCTTTTTTTTGGTCATAGGATCACGATTGACCTCGTTATATGATTCCAGCGGATCCACTCTTAACACCCCTTGGTAAAGAGCAAGCGAAAATCATTCACTCGATGTGGAAAAAGGAGGCGCTCGCAGGGCTGCAGCCTCCTCACAAGCGGTACTGCAGCCCACTTGCACGGGCACTAGACACCTGCGATATTATGCTAGACCAAGTTTTCGATATGCACTCTGATCCCGTTCTTATTGTAGAAGTAAGCCTGATCCCTTTCCGCAACTCCGAACTGACTCAACCGGAAATGCCATTTGAATGAATAGAATTGCAGAGAAGAGAATGGCGTCCACACATGCGACAAACGACAGACACGCACCTCGATTTCCCAATACAAACCTCACTTCGCGATCGAGGAAGAATTCTCAGAAGAAGACGAGTTGTGGCACCCCACCATCCGAGAGACTAAAGCCGAATTAGCCCATCGAGCACAAGTGGTCCTTGATATGATTTATAGCAGCAACGAAAATAATACCTGTATGTTCAAAGTTGCTGTATTTGGATTGAAAGATACTGAAGACATGATTCCAGTCATTTCTATCACAGCACATTCAGGTTGGATCAATGGATTCTTGACAGCGATAGGCCGAGACCACTTCCCATTGGGAACAGGAGGTACGGAGAGTCCAATGTATGAGAAAATGCGAAATCGACTGCTAATGCTCGCTTTCAGGTGTCATACCAGTGTTGGTGAAAGCGTCGTTGAAATAACCAGAGGGCGGAATCTAGTTGGGATTCATTTAAGATGAGGTTGAGTGTGTTTAAGTGAGCTTGAAAATGTGAGTTGTAAAATTAGATGAGCACGGAAAAATCAACCTGGTGTTGGTTCGAGAGCAAAAAGTGTGCACCTGAAAGGTCGCGCGTATTTGTATCTAATGATACAACCAAATAGATGTTACTGTGCCCCTAGCGATTGGCCTGCCCGCGCAGCTCCTGTTATTGACCGTCATGTCTGTCCTTGCCCCCATTATTTGTGATAATGGTACTGGATTTTCAAAAGTAGGGTAAGTCGATCTTTGTTCATTCCACTCATGATAACATATTTTGACAACCGCCGTGAAGCTTTGCAGGGAATTCGGATCCATCGTTGTGCGTCTCATTTCCGCGTGGCTACTCTTGCAAATCTATTGCGTATTTATGAGCTAACTTCGTGGCCAAGTGTGTTCCCAACTGCTATTGCGACGCGTGGATCTGCGTCCCAGTCCTCCCGTGCACCTGCAGTCCCCAACAAGCCAGGCCATCTTGCATCCAAACGAGGTGTTGAAGACCTTGATTTCTTTATCGGCGATGAAGCCCTGGCGAACGCGAAGACACCAGGATATGGAATTAACTATCCCATCCGTCACGGTATGATTGACAATTGGGACCATATGGAACGTTACTGGGAACAAACGATCTTCAAGTATTTACGAGCGGAGCCCGAGGACCACTACTTCCTTCTCGTGCGTAGTACCCGCAGCCCAGCTGGATCTGACCTGATCTCTCGATAGACCGAACCACCGCTCAACCCTCCAGAGAACAGAGAGCAAACCGCCGAAATCTTCTTCGAGTCGTTCAACATCAAGGGTCTCTACATCGCTGTGCAAGCTGTCCTAGCCCTGGCCGCATCTTGGTCGTCTAACCGCGTCACAGATCGTACGCTTACTGGAACGGTTATCGACTCAGGAGACGGTGTAACCCATGTTATTCCATGTGCTGAAGGCTACGTCATTGGCAGCGCTATCAAGCATATCCCTATTGCTGGTCGCGATATCTCTCAGTTCGTACTGAATCTCATGCGAGAACGCGGCGAGATGGCAAACGTCCCTCCAGAGGATCACCTCAAAGTTGCGAGCAAGGTCAAGGAGAATTACAGCTATGTTTGCCAGGACATTGTGCGCGAGTTCAGGAAGTACGATGAAGAGCCATTAAAGTACTTCGAAAGATTCGAGGGCGAGCACAGTGTTACCGGAAGGGTAAGTCTATCATTTTTTACTGTACTATGTGCGCTTTAACATTTGCAATAGAAATACGGCATCGATGTTGGTTATGAGCGCTTCCTTGCCCCTGAAATGTTCTTCAACCCTGAAATCTACTCGTCTGATTTCCTAACCCCCCTTCCTCAAGTTGTGGACGATGTCATCCAACAATCACCCATCGATGTCCGTCGCGGTTTGTATAAGAACATCGTTCTTTCAGGAGGATCCACCATGTTCCAACACTTCGGAAACCGCCTAAAGCGCGACCTGAAGCAGATCGTAGACCGCCGTTTAGATGCAAGCGTCACTGCAAGTGGTAGCCATTTACGGGTGAGTGCCTATCATACCTCGCTACGCGCAGGCGCGTGTCACGGCCTGACGAACTGATCCGTTTTACTTGATATAGTCGTCCGGCGTCGAAGTTGACGTCATCTCTCATAAACGCCAACGGTTCGTGATTTGTTTTGGGATTTTTGCTCCGCGCCGCTCCATTCCGCACTGGGCTGACCTGGTTCATTCATGTTGTCGCCCACAGATACGCGGTATGGTTCGGTGGCTCACTGCTTGCATCGTTGGTGAGTTGTCCTCGTATGTTCTAGACGTGAATACAGTTGCTGATGTGTTGCTCTCGTTCCGTAGCCCGACTTCTATACCTCTTGCCATACAAAAGCTCAGTATGACGAAGTTGGTCCCAGTATCTGCAGGCGCTACCAAATATTTGGTAGCTCTACATAAACTAGGAAAACGGCGGGAAATGAGTAGAGTTAGGCGCTGGTGCTGGATATTCCCCATGTCTGTGAATTTTTTCTCTCTTATACACTAAACAAATGGAATGAATATTCATCAAGGTGTTGTGGGCGACGCAGTGATGACGCGTTTTAATAATGAATTTCTATTGGTACATCCCCAAGTTGGTCTCGTTGTATCATTCTTATTACCGCAAGCCATCAAGTTGAGAGAAAAACACAGGATATTTGAACACCGTTCTCCCGCCGGAATCAGTCCTTCGGACACATATGAATGCCTCTTAGTATGAATGCTATGCGCCCGCAGAAGTGCCACACGTTACTTTCAAGAAACACTGCGTCCTAGCCATGCGTAAGTCCTGATATTACGCATGGGGCTTTTCAGTCCAGATAAATATCTTTCGCCAGCGCTGTGAAGTCTCAGAGTGTTTTCGGTGAAATAACTGCGGATCGCCGTTGCTGACCTTGCTTCTGGCGGTCAGATTTTGCTGTATGCCGACTGTATGGCGTACATACTGTGTGATTCTCGGACGTCGGAAGTCGTCCTGTGGGAGACTCGGATTCTTCGGTCGGTCGAGTTATAAAAGCCAATTTCAATTTCAATATGAACCTGCTACGACCAGGAAGAATATATGGCGCCCTACGCCGGTTTGTAAACAAGATCTGCGAAGTCCAGTTTCACTTTGGATATACTGCTCTTGCATAAGTGGGCTGACGTCATTTAATCTGTGAGAAGCGCCCACAGGCGCCCGCACAACGGCACACTTTGGCCAATAGTTACGACCCGGGGCACTGATTCTCCGCAGATGAAGGAAATTTCTTGTCGCTATGTAGCCTTCCCAGTGTTCCAATTACTCGGTCGTGAGAGAGATTCTACTTTTAAACCAAGTATATAGCTACGTTAGAACGAGTTGTACAAGCTGCAGCGTGCTAGCGTACTATGCAATGTTCTATGTCTTGCAAAAATAACCTTGATGAGGTGATAATGGATCCAGCTATAAGCTGATCGAAGGCAAGACGGTCCGATGATTTATCGAGTTCTACTTATAGAGGATATATGATCGGTGCCGAGGGACGCTTGCGGGCGAATATTATGGGAAACAAATGGGAAATGGGAAATGGGAAATGGGAAATGGGAAATGGACTGGAGAGAGAAGGGGCTGGCACATGAATCAATCAGCGCGGTAGCTCTGCCGGCTGCGGTTCCGACAGAATCTATATAACCTGGTTGTCGCCACATGTTTTTCCTCGAGATTCTACATGTCCACTAAATCGGCCACCGACGTCGAAGGAGATTCCAGCCGTGAAGGCTCCATCGACGCTGCCAAGCGTGTCCAACTTGCGCCGCACATTGAGCATACTGTGCGGGCTTGGTAACTACGTCATAACATCAGCTCGTTAAAGAGGCTAACCCAAGATTACAGGTGGCAGCGCGTCCCGTTCACCACAAACAAAGAGCCTCCTCAGCCAGCCATCTCACTCGACGATGCCCTCCTGATCCCGGAGGCAACTGCGAATTTTTTCAGCCTTGTAACATTTGGTTGGATCGGCCCGCTTCTTAGTCTGGGCTATGCGCGACCGCTTGAGGCTACAGATCTCTGGAAACTACAGGGCGAACGCGGTGCAGCTCACATCGCCAGCTTGATCACAGATTCCTTTACGCGTCGTCTCCAGGCCGCAGAAGAATACAACAAGAGGCTCACCGATGGACAAATCAGCCCTGGGCTGAAAGGTGTTTGGTGGTCCATCCGCGGGAAGAGGGAGGCGAAGGAGCGCGAATGGAGGGAGAAAACGGGTAGGAAGAAAGCCAGTCTCGTATGGGCCATGAACGATAGTGTCAAGTGGTGGTTCTGGTCAGCGGGTTTGCTTAAAGTCGTCGGTGATACAGCGCAAGTGACGTCTCCACTTGTTGTAAAGGTACGCCCATTCTGTGCGCTTTTGTTGAAAATAATCTAATCGCTCTACAGGCCATCATTAAGTTTGCTACCGACTCGTATACAGGACATCGAACAGGGGCAAGCGTGCCCTCAGTCGGCGTTGGTGTTGGCCTCACATTCGCCTTGCTTGTGATGCAAATAATTGCTTCTTTGTGCACCCACCACTTCTTCTATCGGAGCACAGCTACCGGTGTTCTGCTTCGTGGCGGCCTCATCACAGCAATTTACGACCGATCTCTCAGATTGACCTCCCGCGCCCGGTCTACGCTGACGAACGGGAAACTAGTCAACCACATTTCCACAGATGTATCGCGCATCGATTTTTGCTCTGCATTTTTTCACATGGTACGCCTGCCCGTGCAAAATCAATCTCCCTAGGTCTCTGAAATATCACCCTCTAGGCATGGACAGCACCCATTCAGATGATAATTTGTCTTATCCTTCTTCTCATCAATTTGGGACCTTCTGCGCTCGCGGGGTTCGGGTTCTTCATCCTCGCAACCCCTGCCCAGACGTACGTCATGAAGAAGTTGTTTGCATTACGTCGGAGGAGTATGGAATGGACCGACAAGCGCGCCAAACTTCTTCAGGAATTATTAGGCGGTATGAAGGTCATCAAGTTCTTTGCATGGGAAATCCCCTTCCTCTCCAGGGTATCAGATTATAGGCAAAGGGAGATGAAGTATGGTTTTTCGTCTCAACTGCAGAGTCAATGCTCATTGCTATATTTTTCATAGATACATTCGTTCATTGCTCCTGATTCGTGCCGCTAACAATGCTGTCGCTATGAGTATGCCAGTACTTGCCTCAGTATTGGCATTCATCACCTACTCAGCTACTGGCCATACTCTCGAGCCTGGTGTCATCTTTACCTCTCTGACATTGTTCACCCTGCTTCGTCTTCCGCTCACGTTTTTGCGTACGTCCTGGTTATCTGTGGGATAAAATTGGCGCTAATAAATAGTACAGCCGTGGCATTTAGTTCCATCGCCGATGCCGCAAACGCAACAGGACGGTTGTACGGCGTTTTCGAGGCTGAACTCTTAGAGAAGACCCGCGACATCGATCCAAATATCGAATACGCTCTCGAAGTCAAAGGTGCCACCTTTACTTGGGATTCACCTCCACCTGACGAAGACTACGGAAAACATGGCAAGAAGGGTGGACGGATGATGCAATCATCCAAAGCTAAGGCTAAGGCAAGGGCAAAGGCAGCCGTCGCCGAAAAGAAGAGGACCGATGCCCTTGACGAGAAAGCTAGAAATGAGGAAGATCGTATCTTCAAGATCAGCGATGTCACTATGAATATTCCAAGGGGTCAGCTCATCGCCATCGTTGGGTCTGTAGGTAGTGGAAAAACCAGTTTGTTGCAGGGCCTGATCGGCGAGATGAGAAAAACCGCTGGAAGTGTCACTTTCGGAGGAAGTGTCGGATATTGCCCCCAGAGTGCTTGGATCCAGGTACGAATTGTTTTTGACTTGAGTAGTCTTCTTCGGTTAATTTTCCCGTTAGAACGCTACAATCAGGGAGAATATCTGTTTCGGCCGTCCATTCGAAGAAGATCGTTACTGGGACGCCGTGCGCGCCGCATGTCTGGAACCCGATCTTGAGATGTTAAACCACGGCGATCTTACCGAAGTCGGTGAAAAGGGAATCTCGCTCTCTGGCGGACAGAAGCAGAGATTGAATATCTGCAGAGCAATCTATTGCAATACCGACATCCAAATTTTCGATGTGCGTCCCTTCTCTCCTTATTTTATCAGTGGAGCAACTTTCTAAACTTTCCCAATAATTTTAGGATCCTCTCTCTGCTCTGGATGCCCACGTCGGAAAAGCTGTCTTCCAAAATGTTTTGCAAGATAGTCTGTCTGGGAAAACTCGTATTCTTGTTACCCATGCTCTGCATTTCTTGCCTCAGGTCGACTACATCTACGTCATAGCGAACGGTTGTATTGCCGAACAGGGCACATACCAAGAGCTGATGACCCACGGAGGCGAATTTTCCGACTTTATCAACGAATTTGGATCCAAGGAGGAGGAGGAACATAAGGCTGAAGAAGAAGAGGAAGCCCTTAACGAAGACACTAGTGAGCAGACAGCGGAGGCAGTCAAGGCCAAGAAGGCGAAGGAGGACAAGATGAAGAAGGCCGTCGCAGGCGCGCATCTTATGCAATCCGAGGAAAGAAACACTGGCGCAATTTCAGTGAAGGTCTATAAGGATTATATGCAGGCGGGCCATGGAGAATGGGTTATACCGCTCCTGATTATTGGTCTCACTTTGATGCAAGGCGCGACGGTGATTTCTTCATACTGGTGCGTAGTTCACGTCTCTCATGTGTGTAATCATCCTCATCGTGGCATTATTCAGGCTTGTATGGTGGCAACAAAAGTGGGTTGTTATTGCTACCGATGAGCATTCTTCATACAGGATACTTACGTTCACACGTTCAAAGCACATTCAAACAGAGTGAAGGATTCTATGTGAGTCTTTGTTTGTCTTCCTTGCGCGCTGCATTATTGACGTATTTTTGTTCAGATGGGAATTTACGCCGCATTGGGTGTTGCTCAAGCCCTGTCTGCCTACCTTATGGGCGCGACTTTTGCGTTGTTGACATACTTTGCATCCCAAACACTGCACCGAGTACGTACTGTGTCTCTAATGATTTTGGAGGATTCACCCATCATAATATAGGCGGCCATTACACGTGTTATGCACGCACCCATGTCTTTCTTTGAAACAACGGTATGCACTATTTCTGAAATTAATTGACTTACTGATCACCTTTTTAATCAGCCATTGGGCCGTATCATGAATCGCTTCTCTAAAGATATTGACACAATCGATAACACGCTTGGCGGTACATTTTCGTCTCATCTATCATGGTGGAATGCGCTCTGAATATAATTTTCAGATGCGCTTCGTATGTTCTTTGGCACAATGTCTTCCATCTTGGGCGCGATCATCTTGATCTCAATCGTCTTGCCATGGTTCTTGATTGGTGTCTTTGTTATTCTTTTGGGCTACATATACGCAGCAGCGTTCTACCGAGCCAGTGCCCGCGAGCTCAAGCGTCTCGGTAAGTTACCTTTATATGCATACAAAGGTCTTGCTCATTTCTTTATAGACGCCGTTTTGAGATCTTCTTTATATTCTCACTTTTCGGAGAGTCTGTCAGGATTAGCCACTATACGAGCATACGGAGAGGCAGATCGTTTCAGGCGCGATAACGAAAGGAGAGTGGACATCGAAAATCGGGCGTATTGGCTGACCGTTACTAATCAGGTAATTTCTGCAAAACTCTCCTACTTTAGAAAGCGTGCATACTAATGATGTTTCCTAGCGCTGGCTCGGTATCCGACTCGATCTGTTGGGAGCTCTGCTTACTTTCATCGTCGCTATGTTGACTGTGGGCACTCGGTTCTCGATCTCTCCATCACAGACTGGTTTAGTGTTGTCGTATATCCTCAGCGTGCAACAAGCGTACGTATATGCTATATTTAATGGATTCATGTCGTTTTTACATTCGTTTCACAGGTTTGGATGGATGGTACGGCAGAGTGCTGAAGTCGAAAATGACATGAACTCTGTCGAACGTGTTGTTTACTATGCTCAAGATATCGAACAGGAGGCGCCCCATGAAATTCCCGACATGAAGCCACCTCCGACATGGCCTGCAGAAGGCCGCGTGGAATTGCAGAATGTTGTCCTGAGTTACCGGCCAGAGCTTCCTGCAGTACTCAAGGGCATTTCCATGTCTGTGGGCGCGGGGGAGAAGATCGGCATTGTCGGAAGGTATTTATATTTCGGTGATGTCGTTTCCTAGCGCTTGGCTCACTATAGAACTAGAACCGGGGCTGGAAAGAGTTCAATCATGACTGGTGAGTGTTAATATCTAGTCGAAACCATGCGTTTCTCATATATGAATTAGCTTTATACCGCATCGTGGAGCTGACGTCTGGTTCTATGTTTATTGATGGCGTGGACTTGTCTGCCATTGGGCTGACCGACCTGAGAAAAGCCCTTGCGATTATTCCTCAGGATCCAGTAAGCAGTATCTATTCTTGATCATCCTGTCCAACCTAACCCTTTTTTCTCCTTCTAGCTCTTGTGTAAGCTTTTGATGATTGGAAAAATGCCGCAACTCGCACTAACCCAGCCCACGCTACAGTTTCTGGCACTTTGCGAACAAATTTGGATCCGTTCAATAAGCACGACGATGCCACGCTTTGGGATGCTCTGAAGCGCGCCTATTTGGTCGAGGACGCGAAGTCCCATCAGTTGACGGAGGCGTCGATGCTGGAAGACGAGACGCCCAGCGGTGCGCATACCCCTGTGAACCGGTTCAATTTGGACACCGCGATCGAGGATGAAGGCGGCAATCTGTCTGTTGGTCAGGTATGTGTGATTGAACAGAAGCACTTGCTTGTTTGAGTTTGAACCAGCGCAGATGCTGACTTTTTCCCTCTTCTCGCGTTCGTTCGTGTTTAGCGTTCGCTCGTGTCGCTGGCTCGCGCTTTGGTGAAAAATGCGAAAGTGATCATCTTGGATGAGGCGACTGGTAAGTATATATTGACTGTGGCTATTGGTTTTTGTTACTGATTGTTGTTTCTTCGCCATCCTTCAGCATCTGTTGATTATGAGACGGACCGCAAAATTCAAGACACAATTGCCTACGAGTTCAAGGACCGCACTATTCTGTGCATCGCGCGTGAGTAACCAATCACAATTTCTCCCTTCCCAGTTCTAAACGCCACCCCAGATCGACTGCGGACTATCATAGGGTACGACCGGATATGCGTGCTCGACGCCGGACAGATAGCGGTATGTCTTATTTATATTTCCGGCTCTCTCCCTCTGTCTTCCTTTCTCTCAGGAGGGAGGTAAGTGGATGAGAGTCCGGGGAAAAGGATCAAGAGACCCCATTATTCATACAACCCCTCCTTTCTTCCTGCCGGTTTGTGATTTTATAGGAGTTTGACACGCCCGCAAAATTGTATGAGTCCGTGGGCGGCATATTCCGCGGGATGTGCGAACGCTCGTCGATAACGGTGGATGATATTCGGCTCGCGAGCAAGCTCGCTGCTGATGACTCGGGCGAAAAGCGGGGAGGCCAGACGGGCGCCTGAAAGTGGTTTTATTCGCCTGAAACAAGTTCGGTATATTATCACCTGATGGACGCGTGGACGGACGAGCGGGAAAAACGAACGGATGGGACGAACGAACGTCGACGAAATCTCACGGATGAACGAAACGCATTTCAAGTCGCCTCGAGCTTGAGCTTCCAGCGAACGAACAAACGGACGGACCCTCGCCGAAAAAATTGAGCATAATGCTTTTATATCTCTCGGTCTATATCTAGGACCATATACTACGTACATTGGCTGCCGGGCGTGGTCGCTACATATCTCAGATGGATACCGGACAGGCAGGGGCTTGTCCGACGCTCGAATCTTGACGGAAGTTATACCCGACTAGGGGTTTATGTACGGTTTTTCCTTTAATGTTTAATGCTCTTCTGTTTTCCATGATTTACTTTCTATATGTCTCCTTACTTACTTTCTCTCTTGTTATTAAACTTTTCGTGCCTACTCGTGCATCGGAAATCCTACACACGATGTACCAGATTAACTACATGATACTCACCTAGAACTCGAATTTAACCATGGATCATCGTGAACGCAATATACTAGTATTGTGCACATTCAAAACAGAAACATGAAGAGATACGGACACAGTCAAAGGACGCGAAGAGACAATCAAGAAAGAAGGAAGTCCCAGGAGAGATCAAAAAGCAATCATCATAATCAGACCAAAGATGGATAGATAATAGAATGAATCAGGAACAAGAACGGGCAAGAAGGGCTCGAGATCAAGAGAATGAACGGTAAAGAGGAAAGGGAGCTGGAATTGGATAGAGGGGTACTGTACAGTAACGAGTACTACTACATTGCTTCAGACCTGATGAGAGTTGGTGTGTGTGTATGTGTTGGATTGGATTGGGTTGGATTGGGAGGTGGATTGGAACTGGGGTTAAACTGGAACTGGGATGAAAACTGTGAATTGGAACGGGAGGCGGGATCGTGCGCGTGTGTGGGGTTAAATTGGAATTGGAAGATGAACTGAAAATGAGGGATAGCAGCGTCGTAGCTGGGTCATATCGGTGGTCGTAGGCATGGGTCGTGAACATATTGCATATCAATATCATGTATGTTGGGGAGCGGGTAGGTGTGAAGGGTGCGTAGTGCCCCCCCCAGCGGGTTCGGATTGAGGAAAGGAAGAGTCGCTGTGTAGGCGAGGGAGGGGCGTGGTGTGTAAGGCGAGGGGAAGAGGGGAAGAGTCGATGGGCGGAGAAAACGAGGGGGAACAGGCGTATGGACGGAGGAAACGGACCAGGAAAAGTCATGACTGAGATTCAAATCATAATAAATAGACAAATAGACCAGGGGGGAGGGGGGGGGGGCAGAGCAGGTTATTCAAGAGCCTTTGTGTGTATGTATGAATAATGCATTTTTTCATGGATGGACGGGCGAATGGATGGATGGGTGGATATATGCGTTTGAATGGGGAGCAGATATACGTATGGTGGTGGTGGGCGTACCGTTGTGGTGCTGTGGTGGTAGTGGTAGTGGTAGTGGTAATGGTAGTGATGGTGAATGGGTGACGGTGATAGATGGGTGGGTGGACGAGCTATACTCGTCAATGGATAGATGAAGGATAGATCAATATCTTTTAATTTTTTGTTTGTAGTGGTGTTGGTGTTGCTTCCTCTTGCCTCTTGAAATCACAGGGATATAGATAGAGCAGATATTGAGAACATAGAGATAGATAACGGAGGCTTGTGGAACTCACAAACCGCTGATCGTGGAACTAACAACTCACTGCCCCAGCAACCCACTGGAATCGCTAAACAGGAAAACAGGAGACAAGGGCGGGGGACTAGAGGTCTTGCAGGAACGTTTTCCGGAGGTACTCCGTCGCGGCCTGCTTGAGCGACTGATCGATGTTTGGGCTGTTGAGGAGTTCCTGGAGATGAGGATGGGGGTATTAGGTTGTGTCTCATGAAAAATTTAAGAAGGGATAAAAGATAGGAAGGGACATGAAGAAGAGAGGTGAAAAAAAACGCACAAAAG